>NMRA01000835.1:73470-127773 GCA_002633005.1 Phoronis australis
TGTAGACGCCAGCGCGGTTCCTAAAGTTTGCGAACATGAGAAGAAAAGAAAGTGACAAAGTGTTCAAGTATTACATTTTGAAGTTAATCGATGACCCGTTACAATAATTTGTTACTGGTATCATAATTCACATTGCTAAACCGCGGTCTCTGAGGCCGTCGTTGCACTCAATGTTATCATCGATCTTAATCTAAAAGGTCGGGGATTCGCGTTTCCTATTAGCACAGGGCGGTAATCACCAATCGTCAAAAGTAGGGGATGGGCGCTTAACCGAGAGGTGGGCGCTTAATTGGAAATCTTCAAAAATAGCAGGGGGGCGGTTAACCGAGCAGTGGGCGGTTAAATCGAAAATCCACCTAAAGTAGGGGTGGGCGGTTAACTGAGCATGGGCGTTAACCCGAACGATTACGGTACATTTTGTATTTATCCCACATTTTGAATTCATAGAACAGGATGAAACCACAAACAACACGACAAATGCCTAAGATTAACAAAGAGTCTTAAACTAACTCATAATTAGATAAATAAGGTTGAAGGCTGTAAGACATATTTAAGTAAGGGATGTATTTTTTAAATTTACCAGTAGTATTTGGAATGAAGACCGTGACAAAATTGGCTACGCCACTCAGGATCTGGAACACACACATGGGCTTACATCGACCACACCTGTAAGAAGAGCCAATCCATTTTGGTGACATGCTACTTCAAAATTCCCAGAAGATTCACCAAACAGGTAGAGAAACTGTTAGGGCACATGTAGAAATGTTTCCTATTCACCACGGCCAAAGTAGATAGATGGAAAAAGACTTATTTAATGACCTTTGTTCAAACTCATAAATAAAAAACTAGCTATGCCAACTAGTAAAAGTATATATAAAAATATGTATTATATTGATGTGTTTTTAAGAAAAGTACATTAACAGCAAAATAACCCCTTATTAGATTTTAATGAAACCCTAAATGAGAACTTCACAATTTACCTCAAAAATGCTCTTAGGAATTTTCGATTACTCATTTTAGTTTCATTTCTATGCCAAATTAACTGGGATGTATGACTTAACAGTTGGCTGTGAACAGTAATTGCATAGATATCGGGTCCTCAGTAGCTCAGTGGTGAGAGCACTAGACCGGCGATTTAGAGACCTGTGGTTCAATTACCAGTTGGTGTTCCTGATTTTTCTGTGTTCATTTGATATATTTCATTACTGGCCAACTTCAGCATCTATATATTTACTATACCAACTTAACCCGCAAAACATAAGATATATCCTTCTGCTGCATCTGTGGCAGATTGTCACCCACCTTTACAGCTCAAACATTGTAATTATCCAAATCTGTAGTAGTTTAGTTTGTCTTAGTATATATGACCTTTTATCTCCCCCTCACGTGTTGTTTCACTGCAAACTAGGTTCGGTATCGCTTCGCAGTTAGCACATATAAAAGACATATTTTGTAAAAAATAGCAGCCTTACTCCTCTTTCTTTAAGGTACGCAAAAACTAAGAATTTAAAACGAAAAACCTAACAGCATTTTTGAGATTATGAACAAACAGAGCCATTTTCGAGAACTCGTGTTCACTTCCTAATTTCAAATTAAATCGATTCGCTGAAGCCAAGAAAAAGCGGAATACCTCACAAGTCTTCAAATTCTGACGGTTACCGCTTAATTATTCGGTGAAAACTTATTTTTGGCCAATATAACAAAAACATGCCTTAACCATGTTCGTTACTTCAACATTAACTTGCAATGCCAACTGTACAGTGTGTAAGTAACCTGATTATCAATAAAACATTTTAATTTAATTTGTGAATGTGTCTCCATTCAAGCTACGTCAAGGTAGGGCCAACTGTTAACCTACTTAAAAGTACGTCATAAGTTCATTGTTGGAAACATCATTTGCCGGGAGACTGATATGAGCCTAAATGCAAAATGAACAACTGAAATCGAGTTGTAAGCATGAGATCGAAACAGCGAAATGCACAAAATGGAGAAGATTTATCTCATTTCACAACTTGTTGTTTTCCTGAACACAAAGTCACAGAGGCCTGTGGTGACTAGGACTCAGTGCATTCGCTCTCAAAAGTCGTATGCATGAACAAGGTTTGAAATATCCTTAAAGTGTCCTAAATTATTGTGAAGCAAAAAGCCTTGACTGATCTTGTTGCAGTGAGAAGTTATAGTCAACACAGGACAACTTGACAAAGGGGATTTTTTTCTGAATGTTTAAAATCTAAACATTGCATAATACATTAATTTACAAAGGAAATTTTTGTTATGATTTATCATAAAAGATGTTTCTATGAATTCAATATGAATGGTATGATATATTACAAATTGTTGACAGGAATTCATATTAATGGTTGATACGATTTTTCATGCAAGGTTTATCATCAATTGTCATAAATTATGTTTTTTTAGCAATGAATAATTTGAAATAGGCTTTCCATGAATTATGGTATGAATGATGATCACTAATCTTGCAATCAACCTGGTGATCATTAATCATCAGGTGATATGTGTTCATGTCATCCAAAATGGGAGTAAGCTCCAGCTACAATATGTATCTTAGTCATCCTGCACACAGAATCCAATCAGTGTTTAGGGAACTTTGTCTCAGATAATCAATAATCAATGGAAAAACCATACTGGTTAAACTGTGCAATTTCTGCTAAACATTAATTAAAATTTCCACAAGGAATTCTTCCATATTTATACAGAACATGCATTTTTCCATGACCACTTCACTCTCAAACAGTGCAAAAAGGACGATACTTCTGTAGACTAGAGCTCATTTAGTATATTTTCATAAACTGTATTGACTTCATTTAGCTTCAATAAGAATGTCCATTAAAATGAAATATATGAAACAATCTTTCATGTATTTTTGATTTGAAAAATGCAATAAAGCATTAAATTCTCTCAATTCGCATCATCACTTTTATGATGTCAAAACCATATGCCAACAAAATCCTTGAATGTCTGTTTTACTCCAATTTCTCATAAAGATACGAACCCATCCAACATAAACATAACTATGACGTAAGCGGGAAGCTCGACGGCTCCACTCAGAAAGAAGTTGACATATTTGTTCCCAGCTAGGTCAGATGTACTTAGCGAGATGCCGTAATAGGCCAGGCTGTTCACCATCCTGGAAAAACAAAAACATGCAAATGAAGAATTTCTACAACTTTTAACAAGCCACGTAAAGTACAGGCTTCTGCCAAAAGAGTGCAAAGCAGGTTTTACATTTTCTCTCTCACAGATTGCTTTTTGTTTTCAAGAAAACTTTTTTATCAGGTTCAATAGAAGGCCAAAAAACAAATTTGGTTCTGGTCTTTAACTCAACTCATTTTGAGACCTGCGCTAGACTAAAAAACAAAAAACTTCAGCCTGTATCAATTTCAGCCAAGTTTTTTTTAAAACTGTACAAAGGCACGTAAAAAAGAGTAAGCAAGGTTTGAAACACTATAACTTTCCAAGCAATGAGTAAGAGAAAAAAATCTTGCATCGTTTTGCTGGTCTCAGGTGGATTTCTTTTTCAAAGAAGTGAGCAACTAAGAAAAATACCGTGCCAATGACACAGTTTTCAAAAAAGGAAACAGACCAGAACCAATTGTACATTTTTGGCCTTATTTGAAACATTTGAGTTTTAACAGACTTCACTCAGGTCAACATTCCTGCACCACTAATATCAGAGGTCATTTATGCAAAATAAATTCTGTATTCAGGTTGACAAAGGAACCTACGTTGCCACTGTCAACTCAAGTGTGAATCCAGGACCTTGGCTGTCAGTAAACAAACATAGAGAATGCTAAGAATACCGCCACAACAATGCTGTAAAATGACTAAACTCTAAGCCCCTTCCAGCTATGCCTGATGATCCTTAGGAGACCCACTAAAGTCCTTGGGTTGAGAACGCAGTATAGCCCAACGACAATAGATAACACAATTCACTGTACTCTACCATAGCCTGCTACAAATATCAATTCAAAATAATGTCACAGTGCCGCTACACATGGTTACAACTTACCACAAATAGTAAATAATAAGCGTATACTTCATCATGGTCTTGGACTTGACCATCTGTGCAAGATTTTTGAACTGGCTGGCACCTTCAGTCACCAAGTGATGGTTGCTAACAGTTTTGATCCCAACCAAATCAAAAGGACCTTTCTTTTGACTAGAACATTCAATAGAACTTTCCACAACCAATCGCTCCATTTCCTGTTGTGCTTCACCACCACTTTTACCAGATACACTGCCATTTGTCATGAGCAAGTTTTGAGCATCAGTTGTTTTGTCATCCCCACTTCTGTCCAACGCCAACTTTTCCTGTGATATTGCTGTCACATTGGGACTGTCTAAATAACGGTCATCGGAATGAGAGTCTACATCACCATGACAACTTGTGATATGCTGTGAGTCGCAGTTACCCGAGTTGTTATGCAGCAGGGACTGACTATTGCCACACACTGGGAGATCATCACTAACAGCAGCACCTGACACACTCTCTGTCTGTTGAACACAACCAGTTTCAGCTAAATGATGAGGAATACTTCCACCTGCAGCAAATTTGCAGAGAGGACATAAACACAGCTTTGAAGACATAAACAACAAAACTGAGAACAGTTCACGTCATGACTAAAAATCTAGAAAAACTACACAACAAAGTGTGATTTTAACTTGCCATACACATCACTTTTATCAAAGGTTGGCAAATGTTCAGCAGACATGCAGTCACTGAAATATATTTATTATATAAATTATCGTTATGCAAATTATCTACTCATTACACTCACATTAGTAAATATGAATTTTGGGCATCCCATTTTTCTTGTTTAGTTAGTTCTCATATTTTGTTTAGCTCGGGTATCAATTTACAGCAACTGACTACACACATTCCAAGCAAGTACAGTTGGCATTAGTGATTACTACTATGCTCTATGAAGACTCATGCCACCCACACTCAAAATTACTGGTACAGACTCGTCAGCGTCATTTTAAACTGCATTTAATGACATGGAGAATTCACACACAGCTTTTTGCAGTTTCCTTTCTTTAATTCTTCCATATCTTTGAATTAATCTCAGACTGATTCACTTTCTATAGTCATCTAAAACATTTTGTAAATTTTAAAACTCTTTTGTCATCTTTTAGTTTCTTTACTGTTGATGAATTCAAACTGGTAATACAGATCTCCATATCATGTGTAAGGAATTAAGGAAATTTAGGTTCAAACGCTGAATAAGTTCAAACTGATGTTTTTATTCCCTATGACTAAAACATTTTGATAAAATGACGTGCTCGAACTGTTAACTGCAACGAGAAGTTGTTGACAGAATCAGCCCATGTCCAGCCATCTTGCTTTTGGTGCATATACAATGACAAGCACAACGGACAAACTAATCGAGTCTGTTTTTAAAACACAACAAACTCCAAGCTCTTGTTTAGTGCAGAAATCATTTCTAATCTGGTGGAGTAAGAAATTTAGACTAAATTTAATCAATGGTAAGTGGTCTAAATAAAAAAATGAAAATGTGTGAGTGCATAGGAGCTTGAAGATGACAAAATAAATGCTGTCAGGAAACTGGCTTGGGCATTCCCACTTAGTTGTTTTCTTGATATTAGGATTTTCTTGAATGAATTGTTCACAAGAAGTGTTTATCAGTCACAGTAGTTCCAAGCAAATGGATTTCTCTTTGGCCTCCTACGGAATGGTTGAATTTGACCAGTTAGCATGACGTCACCTTGCAATTTATATGACCAACCACTGATCAAAAAAACTCTGCCCGACATTGTCACGACTCATCAGTCAAGACTGATCAAGAACCCCGTCAATTTTGCTACATCTAGTCCTAGAATGAAAAGCAGTTTATGCTCTGATCACATTTGATTTAGGCCAGAACAGAAGCACGAACTTTAAAATTAGCGCATAAGTCATGTTGTGTACCAACTCATCTGTAGTGACTGTGAACAGTTTTACATTGGAATGACGAACAGGATTCTTAGCATCAGAGCAAAAGAACACTGTAAAGACACACACAGTGCTGTTCTCAATCATTCCTTGACAACTGGTCACACTATAGATTGCTCTGGTGTTCAGATCCTAGACAAGGATAATGCCACCCCCAGGTTCCTTATATAGGAGGCTATGCATATATGGTTGAATCATGCTGAGCGTTACCTCTATAGAAACATTGGTTCATTTGAGCTCCAATTGTTTTGATTTCTGGTCTCTCTCCCCCTCACAATGCATTTTTACGTGTACCTGTACAGTCCCTTCTGTACCTGTGTCGCCTGTTTTGAGTCTGTGAACTGTTTCCTTGACAATGGTTTAGAGTAATAAACCGAAACGTTGGATAGATATGTCGCTATTTACTTACGCGCTAATTTTAAAGTTTATGCTTTACACCAAATGCTCTGCAAATGGCATGACAACTCGTCACTTACCTAAGTCCGACACTGGGTTGGGCAGCTTAACCCGATTCAGCTTGGCAGCTCTGCTCAGCACCAGTTGGGCCTCTCTGAATCTCTGTTGACTGATGAGCCAGCGTGGAGATTCGTCCACCAACCTGTGAAAGGAGGCAAGAAAAATATCAATTAAGAGCACACAGCAGTATGATCACTTCATCAGCACACTCAAAAGTTTTTGATAAAATAAAAATAAAGACAAAAATAGCACCACAGCATACCTTAGAAAACATGATGTACTAACGTGCCTTATTTCACACCTCAATCCTTTGGCTGTACTTCAGGAGTAAGTTTTCTAAATATGCAAAACTGATAAAAATATCATGTGTCTTTTAATCATGTCTCTTGGTCAGTTGCTTCACCAATGTTCTGCTGAGCATTGAACTTTGTTCCGAGGATACGAACAGAACGTAATAAAGACTGTTAATAATGACAAGTGTTGTGAATTTAATCAATCTTGCATACCTCAACATACTCCAACCTCAGCACCAGCTCCCGTATTGGGGCACTAGAAAGTATCTGCCAAAATCTAGTAACTGTACATGAAAATTGTAACCGTGAAACTATTAAGTAATGGACAAACAACCAAACACTAATGATCACAAAACCCTCACCATCTCTACTGGAAAAGGTATTGATAAAACATTTGCTACTGATGAAGCCAGGGGTACATTTAGCAAGGTTAGTATTTTGCAACTTGTGTAATTTTACGCCAGAGTGTGATTAAAATACAGTACGCTCTCACTCACTAGTATATCTCAATATGCTTTTACCTTACAACTGAATATGCGAATATTTAAGCCCATGCACCTATATTTGAACCTATGCCTGTATACTGAATTAGAAGATGCATAGTGGCAACATTTGAACAATCTAGTCAATATATTTTTGAAAAATAACCTCTTGCAAAACATACTGGTCAAACAGGCCTTACTATTCCGTCCAATTTATGGGAAGCGAAAGTGAATTGGTTTAGTTACTCTATCAAATTAGATATTCAAGATGGTGGTCAAAACTGTGGACTCCTAACTTTTTAAACTTGAAAGTTAAGAAAAAAGATGCCCACCAGTAGTAAGATATCATGAGCAGAGTTGGCAGGCAGATGGCCAGCTCAAAGTGCCTCCAGTTGGGTAGTAGGAAGGCGACTACAGCTAGTGACATCAAACCCATGGCCCAAAAGAACTGGAGCGCGATGCCCGGCTTGGTGCGGAACTTGGGTGGCAAGACTTCAGTGAGCATGATGAAACTGATGATGCAATTTGTCTGGAAAGAAACAAGGCAACATAGAAGCAGACAACATAAGGTGCAATTTCTAAGCAACTATTAAATAGCTTCTATAAACAACATATCTAAAGCAGATGTTCAAATATGTGACTGAATGGTCAAGTGAATTGTATCCCACTCTGAACGAATACTTCTTCAACGAGGCTGAATCACAAAACTGTGATTGGTCAATTAAAAGTTTTGTTCCTTTCACGCCTTTTTGTTTTGATAAAAAGAAGACCAGACAAACCATTTTTTCTCATGACAGTTAGACAAAATAGAGCCATGTTCAAGGCTATTTTCACAAGAAATGCTAAACTTTACAATCAATCTCAAATAGGCTAGACCTGACACTACAATAAACAAAACATTAATTCTACTCTTTTGTTTTGACTTCCATGACTGAAACTGACACAAGCTCCACTATCACAACCATACAGACACCAATATTGAACCACTACTGCAGTTTCTGCAGGATAAGCACAGAAAGAGTTATAATGAGGATCACAAAATGAAAACTACCCACTGACGCCTGACAAGGTGTCGTCTTGTAAATCATCTCAAGCTATGATAATAATAGAAATGAGGCTAAATAGCTTAATTCCCTTAGTTTTTTCTTAAACATTTAGGGGGACACCTGTTTTACTAAAAAAAGATAATCTATATTACTGAAGAAATGTAAATGTCTCAAATTACGGAAATGCTTTCAGTGGGGAAAAACTTTTCTCTAGACAAAAATTGTTTGAAACTTTTGCCATTTCCCATGAAGTTTTCTTGAACGATGAATCCTTATTATACTCTTTACCTGATACTGTAGCAAGGTAACTGTTTCACTTTTATGGCCTGTAGCATGAAGGTACTCACTCTGTGTAGGGCGCCAATAAAAAAACGAAGGACGGTGAATTGTATGTAGTCCTGTGTATATGCCAGGCCAAAAGCTAGAATTGTTCTGATGGCCAGGGATACTAGAAGCACCATTTTTCGTCCAAATTTGTCGGAGAGTGGAGAAACCATCAGAGAGCCAGCCATCAGGCCAGCAACAAACACAGAAGAGGACAAGTCTACAATATAATCCTCGCTGCACACTAACTGCCACTGAAAAATACATGAACAAATAAGTATAGTCATGCGTTATCTACAATGAAAATTTACACACTTCAAGACAATCCACTGACGGCATACATGTGCGAAAGTCCGTTCCTGAAGCTACTAGGTAATAGAGTTTACTTAGCGTGTCAGAGCTGTTCCGCTTAAGTCTTCTCCCAGACTGTGACGTGAAAAAGTAAACAATAACTATTCTCCATTGTCTAAGAGTAAAAACTCACAGTTTACGAATCGAAAATGCAAGCTGGCTAAAAGGTGGTGCTTAATGGGGAAGGGTGTAGTGAACTGTAATTTATTAGATGAATGTCTGATGGAAAACTATTCTAGTGTCATTAACACGATGCATTTTTTAAATGTCTTTGTCTCACGAATTTCAACTATTCAAGGCCTGTTGGCAAATAAGTGTTTGTTCAGTATACAATTGTCATGTTCTCTATTAGGGTTTCTGTTGTTACCTAAGTGACTATTCAAATCAATGATTGAACTATGTTCAATATATAGTCCCCGAAATCCCTAAGATTACATCGTGGCCATTTGGCACTATGTAAATGAAAGAAATTTTGTTCACCTTATTGTTTTTTTCGAACAATGCAAGTACTGAGCTAACAAACGTCTCGACTGCTGTCAAAAGTTCTTACCTCTGAAACAATTGTTTCAGCACCAGGGTCTTTCACAAAAGTCCAACCTTGAGCACAGGACATTGCGTCCTCTACACTGTGGTTAGAATACACATTAGAACATTGTGTAGCATTGACTGCAGACAGAATTGTCGTAATGTTGTCATCAAGTTGGCCAGAACTCTTGCAGAAATAATCAAACTTTTCTCCAATAAAAACAATGCCAAGAAGATATCCACATTCCAGAAACTGCACCAAGCCCATTAGGACAAATGTCAACTTCTGATAGCGTCCAAATCCACCTATGGCCTCTAAAGTGTCATCAAGATCCATAACCTAAAACAACAGATCTTAAACCTATATCAGAAGTTACACGCCCTAAAATGAATTGTTTCAACAGCTTAGAAAATCAACAGAGAAATTGAACTCGAGTAAAACCATAAAGTACGACAGCTCTATTGTTGCTCAACTCATACAATTTTAAAGCAAGTGGTTCAATGCCAAATGGTTTCCTTTCGTTCTGCTATGTGGTAAAATAGATACCAGTACTCCCCATCTGAAGACACATAAGAAGATGAAATTACTGACAGAGAAAATATTTAGCAAGTGACAACTACACTGGTAATTTCATAATAAAATATTGAAAATACAAATCTGATGTCTATGACAGGGCTTGGAATGACCCACGACAAAAAAGAAGAAAATTTCCAGGTGATTTGTTATTCTACAAATAAAATAGGCTCTATTTGACACAGAAATATTCTTAATGTTGTAAAATGCAAGAATAAAGTAAATATAAAAATAAAAAATAGATGAAGAAAGGACGAAACTGGAAATCAAATAAGAGGAAATTGAAACCAAAAACAAGGAAACCCTCTTAAAAGAGGAAAATTCCAAGCCCTGCTACCACTATGATCCACAATGCCAAGAAATCATGCCTTTGTCAAGTTGCAGCTGAAACTTATTAGGAAATCTCACACAATGCAATTTGGCAGAGCCCAGACTGTTTGATAGTCATACGCCTGTTAAATCTTCTTTTATACTTGATCACTGTTGGTAGAAAAATGACATCTCTCAACGAATTGCATCAGCCACAGCACACTGGCATTCAGGCATTAGCAGCAGAACAACGGCATAACGCCATTTTTCCTACACCGTTAAATAGTTTAGTTTACTCAAGGAAAACTGTACTTTTTAATGACACTAATTTTGTGTCATATTTTATCTTACCACTTTTTTACCCACACCGGCGCAAACTTGCAAAGCTGTATATTTACTAGTGTACAGCTTTGCGCCAAGGCTAAGACCGGCTAAGGCCAAGGGCAGATGAGCAGGTGGCGTTTGCAAGCACCGTGGCGGACGGAGGGAGCTCAGATGTCGATGTCAGTTGAATGAATGGCACTTTACCGCTACGGCGAGATAAACGTTGTCACAATGAACTGTCGAGGTGAAATTCCTTAGAGTGTAACTGGAACACGTCCACATGGTACGTTGCGAACACAAGTCACAAAACCGCAAGACTGTATAATCGTACCTCCAGTATTAAAGATGTAGATAAGCCTCGTTGTGAAACAACAATAGGCAACATGGCGGATACCGGTAGACTTCAGAAAATGGAAGTGGATTACAGTTCCACAGTTGATGAAAAGCTCCCACAATGTGAAAAACTGGTTCAGGTATTAATGTCATTTCTAAATCCTGTGTGACACGGTTTTACCAGAATAGCCCTAATTTACATTTATTACAGCCTCGTAGTGTCGATCAGGCGAACTGTCTCAATTTTGCCGATTCATTCACTGCCAATGCCATGGGCTAGGCAATGACCATCGCCTCTGTTTGCCCGAACCAGAGGTGATGCAGCTCCTATAGGCGCTCCATACGCCGGAAGATTTTCGGCGAATTATGCCTCACACTGGCTAAAGCATGAAAGTCACGTTGTTATAAGTACCTTTTGCGTATAGGGACACCTTGGGAGGTTGGCTCTGTGTTTAATTCCTTCCAACTCGAAGAAATACTTCCGTTATCAAACTTTTTGTTCGAACAGTCACACGTTCAGTTCCCAAAATCGTGAACTCACCATATTTATACTGCGCACGCTCCAATTTTTACCGCGCTCTAGTTCGGGCCAACAGAGGCGATGGTCATTGCCTATGCCATGGCTAGCTAGCCAGCTGTATGAAGACTGTCGTCAAAATACAGCTAGGTACCACTGTGTGTATTTCTTCCATAGACCCTGAAATTGCTCACAGCCAGGGTAGTTCTGCTTGTCAACTCACCATGAAACCTGTATCAACATGTAGAGCTAAAGACCTGACGGGGTGTATGCAAAATCTGAGAATCAAACGACACTCATGTTGCCCGTTACATCCGTTTAAGTGGAAAACAATCTAATAAACGTCATTTTCTTGCATAATCATCCGCCGTTTCCAACAAAGAAAAGTTACATCGTATTGTTGTGAATGTTGGTTTGTGTGGTCTCGTCTTTCGTGTTGTCTCGTGTGTTCGTGTTCGTCCGTGGGTTTCCGTCAGTGGCTGGATGTTGTAAGTTCTAGTATTGTCATGTGACTGGGGAATCAGAGCTCTCTCTTCGTGTGGCCCTGCTGCACGCAGGACGTCTGCGTCTGTGGATCTTCATCTCAAGCGTGTATTCAAGCTTTCATAGGAGTAAAGGTAAGCTGCACAAGAACCTGTGTATTAAATTACAACATTTGGCGTAGTTGCTACGTGCAGTTTCTACCTTTACACCGAGTGGCGCGTAGTTCAAAGTAACTTTGGTGAATTTGTTTTTCCTTGTCGCTCGGTTCCACCCGTGTCGTAGCGGTAGGTCACTGAACACGGGTGTTCATCTCTTTCGTTTATTACATTCTTGATTTTTCATTTTTGGTAAATATAATTGCTATAGGTATCATTTGTTTGGTATTTTTATTTACTATTTCAGTCTTTGCAGACTTATTATTTTCCTTGTGCCACACCTATTTTTGGCACCTTATAATGACGTCCAATTTTGTTATCAATTCTTGTGAGGCTGAAACACTGTTGGACCTTCGGGGTATGACTACTGATGTTGCTGCTGCAGTTATGGACTTCAGAGCAATATTAGGTATTACTCCGGAGAATGTGTGCAAGATACATTCCAGTTGGAAGCCAACCAAGACTGCGGAAGTCCATAGACTTTACAGTCCCATTTGGTCTGCCAAAAGATTTGGAGGAAGTAGTCGAGGTTTGTGACGAATATGGTAAGAAAACGTCATCAATACTTACCTCTAGCCCTGACAATTCATTTTCCAAGTTGGCAGCTAAACTGACTTCGTTGTCAAAGATTGCTAGGGGCGTTGCTTATGCAAAGACTCATTCGCATACTAGCATGTCACCTATGCCCTCTGGCTCTGGCACTCATTACCTGTCACGTCTCCCACGCAACCTAATCTTTAGTGGCAAGTTAGGTACATGGGAGGATTTTCTATGGAAATTCAGTAATGTTGCCCGAGACAATTTTTGGTCAGGTCAAAAATGTAGAACGGAGCTGTTCATGTGCTTGGAAGGTGATGCCTCTTGTTGGTTTTTCAACCATATTAAAGCTCATCCACACTCAAGTTTCGACCAAATTGTGGATCATATCACCTATCGTTTTGGGGCAGATGTCGAGTGCAATGAAGTGCACCAACTTAGGTTCTAGTCAGCCAAGCAAACTTCTGACGAGTCCTTAGAACAATGGGCTGATCGTCTTACAAGTTTATTCTTGTTGGCCTTTCCAGAGGGGAGGGACTCTGATGAAGCTCAGGTGGTTCTTCGATTCTGTTTAGGTCTACGGGATAGAGAGGTTGCGCAGTTGGCTATAAACAGTCGACCAAGTACACTCATGGCTGCCTTGAATGCCGCTGGGTGGTTTTCAACAACCAAAGACTTGATAGCTACTTCCGGTTCACTGAAGTCGGTATCTTTTTGTAGAGAAGGAAATATGGAAGAAGATGAAATTGCTGTTCGCCAAGTAACCAAGAAGCCAGCTCTTAAGTTCATTCCTCGTGGCTCCTTAGAGTCTCGATTAGACGTTCTTGAGGGCAGGTGCAATGACTTAGATGCGTCGGTTTCATTCCTTGTGACTGACAATGCTAAGCTTCATAAGAAGATGGATGAGTTAAAGTCTGACCTTTTAGAAAATCGGAGGGAAGTATCAAACAATTTTAACAAATTGTTTGCAATGTTATAGACACAGTCGCCGAAGCAACCTTCTCCATCTTCACCAAGAGTTTCACGGAGTTCATCTCTGGGAAGATCTTCTAATCCTCCTCCCAGGTGTTTCAGGTGTGGAAAGCTGGGTCATTATCAGTCGGCTTGTTGGAATTCTGTTTCAGCTCGTCGAATGAATTTTGATGATTCGCCAGTGCGGGCTGGGAGAAGAGGTCTAACCTCAACCCATACCAAATCTAAAGACCTCCCTGACAGTAACAAACTAGTTGGCCCGTTAGGTTTCTTGAAAAAATCAGTTCAGAAATTCATGAAACGTACTAGTTCGACTGAGGCTTTCCTTTCCAAGACAGCTGAGTCATCTACTCAGACTGCTGGTGAGTTCTCTGTACCTTCAACTGAAGATGATAGTACTGTATCTAATTCAGTAGATAGTATTGAAGTTCCAGACTCATCAGTTGATAATATTGCATATGACTCATTGATTACTCAAAATGTTGCAGTTACTGTTTCACAGAATGTCCCACTAACTCCTGGGGGGCTGCCTCAGCCTGATTTCATAGGAGACGTGGCAGTGAGTAGGAATGTCTGTGTCTCTCCTGGATCTTCAATTGGTGAGTCCGTTCCAGAGACCATAAATATTAAGAAGAGTGCACTTGCATTTCTTCCCAAAGTAGACAAATGTGTTGGAACTAGGCAAGTGATTACGAATGCTGACTCCAACCCTGTACTGGCTACTCAATCACTTTCTCCGTGTGACCTTGGAGAGACAGATTTCGGTCTGTCCGGCATTTTTGCTTCAGATTGTGCGGATAATGAAAAGTTTGATCTGAAACCTGATGGCTGTTTTATTTATAACAATACAACATCTCCAAATGTTTTAAATATTTCAGCCATCAGGTTTCTAGGCAGTGACCATCGCCTCTGTTTTGGCCAACAGAGGCGATGGTCATTGCCTACTCTGTGTCAGTCCCCGACGTTTGCGTTTCAGGAGGGAGTGATTCCCGGATTTTGCACGGCCAGTGTCATTTGCGGTTTCCGTCATGATTGACGTGCGCATTCTACATACTTAGACATGTTGTCTGCCGCGCAAAGGCTTAAAGGACTCGAGGATTATTTTACAAACCGAGAGATGTTCCAGATACAGATATTGATTCAGATGCTGGTACGACAAATAAGTCAGCTAATGATATGGATCGTGGTGATAACGCGGCCAGTCAACGAGGCGCAAATACCTGTGCAATGAACGGTGAACCTTTCAATCAAAGTACTGACAAGTTGCCGACAACATCGGACATCAGCTTTTTTACAATTCGCTCCGAAACTGAGAACAGATTGTTTTTATGAACAAGAAGAATGGATTTGTGACAATCTTGAAAATGGCATAGTTGCTAACGTTCGACAATACAGTCGATATCTGTGTTGAAATTGATTTCTACTTGCTTTCCCGTCCAAGTAAATGGAAACGCACGTGAATCGGTTTGTTTACAGTCAAGTGACCTAATTATCGGACGTTTTGGTACATTTTGCATTATATTTAATTGAAAATACTACGTATTGTTGTAAATTCTTTGCTGAAATAAAGACTTACCTTCACGGAATTGTTCTGTTACTATATCTTGTCACTGAAAGCCGCATTTATGTTCCGACTGATCTTTAAAAAAAACAACAAGCAAACCTTCGGAGAACCTAAACATCGGACACCATGTTTCCCCATATGCCACACCGCGGAAAACTGACTAACCACGTAATGGCCGCGGGCACCTTGTAGCCAAATTTCAGCTCAAGTGTTTTGACATATATACTGCTAGAACACAGGGCCATTTGCAACAAAATTATCCATCAAATGAAATCTGATGACGGCGCCAAGTCGTTTCGATGAATTAGTGCAGACGACTAAAGCACGTGCAAACTCACTGCAGTTTTTAGTGTCACTTCTTGATATGACAGACCCGCACGTGCGCGGTCGGGGTTTGACTTGAGTTTAAAAACAAATGAAAAAATGGAACAGTGACATATTGTCAGTTCATTGAGATGGTTTCATTGGGGAAAAAGATTTTATTTTCAACTTTTATAACCGATTTGTGCGATCATCCATTTTAGGCCGACTTGGGGGTCTAGATTGCACCCTCTCTTGGTGAAATCAAAACGAGGCACAGCTGTAAAAAACGAGACAGTGCTGGACATTGAATGCATTACAACGGAACAAAAATTGGTGTCATTTAATTCTCAGATTATGCTTCAGATAAGATGCTATGAAATGTCCGATATTTAGGTTCCGTCTGATAATTAGGTACACTGTGTACTCTACCTAATTAGATATTCATGACGTAGTGGTGGTCATGTACCTAGCTGGTTCCCGGCGTACCGCTAGGTGGTCAGTAGCCAGCACGCAGGTATCACTTATCCTCGGGAAATTTTTTTACACCGGCGTTTCTGATTCGCTATTCGAATTCTCGACAGGCAGCGCTTTACGCAAACAAACTGGCATGACTGATGGACTGAAGTGTAAATGTGGTCTGTTGTACAGACAAATCGGTGCTTAAAATTTATGTTCAGGAAATGTGAAGCCTAGAAATTGTGATTGCTCTTCTTCGGAATGCATCTTTCTACTGTCAAAGACTTTTGTTTATGATAGTGTCCTGTATTCATGCAGTATGAATAACACACCGGTTGAATCACCAGATATGTGTTTCATGTATGTGCTTCAAGCACGTGGCTATTAAACATAACTGCAGAAATGAAATAGTTGTGACGCCACTTACATGACAAGGTTAAAAATCGTTCTCAGTTCGCCATTTTTTCACAGTGTTGTAAAGGTAACCAATGACTGCCGAGGTTACATCAATCAATGCTAAAGTGCGTACCACTGCGTGATACCTGTGTGCTGGCTGGGCTAAGCATGCAGGAAACCAGCGAGAAATGTAAATGTTGTCTGTTGTACAGACAAATCGGTGCTTAAGTAAAATTTATGTTCAGGAATTGTGAATCCTAGAAATTGTGGTTGCACCTTTTCGGAGTGCATCTTTTTACTGTCGATGACTTTTGTTTACAGTAGTGTCCTGTGTTCATGCAGTATGAATAACACACCGGTTAAATCGGCCAGATATGTGTTTGTATGTGATTCAAGCACACGGCTCGGGCTGATCCAGGATTTTGTGTTGGGGGGTGGACAGGGCAGAGTATTAGCCAGGATTTTGCCCGTCAGACATTGGCACCCCCATACTGCCAAATGGAATCTGGGAGAATTTAAGGGGGGGGGGTCATGGCCCCCTTGGCCCCCTCTAAATCCGCCACTGCGACTATTAAACATCACTACAAAAGCGAAATAGTTGCAGCAACGGCCACTTGCATGACAAGGCTAAAAATCCTTAACAGTCCGCCAGTTTTTCTTAGTGTTGTAAAGCTAATCAATGACTGCTGAGGTTACATCAACCAATGCGCATACCACTGCGTGATACCTGCTTGCTGGCTAGGCATGTAGGGAACAGGTCTGGACTCGTATGTTGAGCAATTCTGCAAGAAATCTCAATTTCTAGTTTGATAAAATGACATGGAGAACAGATTTGTGTGTCTTGAACATTTTGATTTCTCCTGGTATGTGACTGACTTCTTTTATCATCTGGTTTTTTGCAATACTTACTATACTTTGGTTCATTTTAGCCTCGCAACTGCTACTGCAGGTAATGTTGATTTGCAAAGTTAAGGCATCTTTGTGTTCCAAGGGACTTCTACATGTACTGGCATACCTGTAATAGCTTTTTACATACAGGTGAAGTGTCCAGAATCTATGGAGTTTCAGTAGAATTGTATTTGCACCTCTTGAATATAGCTTTCTCTGATCTGAGAAGATGAGAACCATTGGATGAAATCAGTTTTCCAAATAAGGGACCATCACGAACTGACACATTCGACGAGTCCCTCTTACAATTTAAAGGCCTAATTTATCTGGAAGTGATGGAAAAAGTAGGCATTTGGACATGTATTTAATACTTGACTTGTCCAATTGCCTTCTTTTTTATTCACTTCCAGATAAACTATTAATAATTTGTTGGCTGACACAATTCTTTAACGATGAGAGTACAAAAGTTTAATATTGGATTCTTATGCTTTTATAGGAAGGGCGGTTAGAGGAAGCAATAGAAAGTCTTCTCACATTAGAAAAACAGACTAGAACGGTAAGTTTCATTTGGCTTGTTAAATAAAAAAGATGAAATCTGTTGTTATCAGAGTGTTCATGTTTGCGAATGTTAAATGAAGGGCAATTGAAGGGTGTTCCATTCATGATCAGCTGTTGTGATGACAATCACAACTGTTGCATAAGATGCTTGTAACATGTGTGCTTCAGTTATCTACACTATCATGCATTCTATGGTCACCATGTTAAGCTTATGTAAGACCCTAGAGTAGTGTTCAATGTTGGCCAACTTCGGAACATCACATCTTAAGAGTGGCTGAACGGATTCACCTAAAACTCTAATTACATTTTACGTAATGTTGTTTTAAAAATTTTAATGTTTGCTTGAGTGACTATCAAAAATAGGACTAACACGATTTTTGTGAAAAAAAAATTAAAGTTGCATAAAATGAAAACGAAATGATAATTTAAATTTAAAAAACTGTAACAGCATTTTTTGGATTTTATCGCGAACATTTACGTCATGTGAAATTTGGTCATGCCTATTGCTTTCTTATGGATGTACCTTTCTTTTTTGCTAAATTACAATAAGAAAGCAAGGTCACGTGACCCTATTAATGGCACATTGGTATAATGTCAAACATCGAATCCTACGAAATTTCTGCTTTCATAAAATATATAGTTTTGCTGAGTTTATATTATTAAGTTTTGTAGACATTTGACTACATGTACAGACTTGTCATTAAGGTCTTATGTAACCGTAAATGAAAAATTGACATCTTTTGAACGACTGGAGAATGATTCAATATCTGTATTGCTTTCATCACAATTAGCCTTTGCTGGAGGTTTGTTTTAATTATCTTAATCGCTGTCATCATTTCAGGCGTCAGACATGCATTCAACTGCACGCATTCTTGTTGCCATCGTGAAAATGTGTTACGAGACAAAGAGGTGGGACTTACTCAATGAAAACATAGTTCTCCTTACCAAACGTAGGGGTCAGTTGAAACAGGTGAGTGGGGCTGTGTTTCTGGCTTATCGGCTGGCATGATTACTAACACTTGTCTTTGGTGATATGGTTAGGTAATTGGCAAAGATGGCTGCTGTTAGAGATGTCACAGCATCTCTTCATAAAGGATGTAATTAGTATAATGATAGTCTTGTTTGTACTTGTTCCAACACGTCTAAATATGATAGAGGAATGACTCATACATAATATTTTAATCAGCAAAGATGGTGTTCTAAAAATATTTTATTTGTATGGTGAAGTTGCTGTGATTTCATTAAGCCAGTCATTGTAGTTTTTGTATCAGATTATTTGTTGTCAAAGGATTTATTGATTTGACTGTTATTTGTTATGTCACAGCACATGTTGATAATTTCCATTAGCTTAGTAGCCATGATTATAGTGCTAAGACATTGTCACCATTTGGAAATGTAGCTTACTCTTGTGTGGTGTGGGGTAAGCAACAAGCACTGCTCAACATTGGGGCCAGTGATAGAGTCGAGCATATTTTCACAAATATTGTAAAGAGAGGCTGTGAATTCTTGTGTAACTTTTCAAAAAATTTTGTGTTTATAATGCGATTTAAAACACGATAGCTATAACTTTGAAGTGATGTGTTTTATGGATTTGATATTCTAAAATTCAATTAACCTCGGCGACCTGATAAATATGAAGCCTTAAACTTAATACCATATGTGGAATCTTGTCCATGATTGCCTTTAGCCACATGTCTGCAAAACTATGGCCGAATTAAACCCAGTAAAATTAGTTATTTCCTGTAAGCAGGAAACCTTTAGAATTTGAATTGTAACTTTATTACAATTGGCCATTAATTGGGCCATGTCTTTTTAATGAAAAAGAATCTTAAGGTGCAGTCTTAAAAACACGGCGTTATAGATAAGGTGATCAAATTTCTTTTCATATAATTCTTCAAAATGAACTCTCAAAAATACTGTTACAATTTCCTAAATTACTTTGTTTTGATTTTATCCACCTTCTGATGTCTGTTTTGATTGCCCTAAATCCAAAAGTGGTACAATTTGAAAACCATTTCTAATAGGCTAGCGTAATCAGCAAGTTGAGTCCGATCAGTCAATTCTAGGATTTGATGATCCAAAAGTTGTCAAATTTGTTCTAGGGGGCTGCATACTGTTATTGGTAAACGGTGCAATTTTTTAGTTCTTCTTGGTAATGGTGTACTTCATTTAAACATTTTTTCCAGGCAGTGACCAAAATGGTGCAGGAAGCATTCACTTATGTCGACAAAATGCCTGACAAAGAGACACAGCTCAAACTCATCGACACACTCAGAACTGTAACTGCTGGAAAGGTAGGTGTTTTCTGGTAAGATCGCGTAAGGTTGGAATTTGTCTGCATTGATGTTAACAGCCGAGATCATTAATAAGCGGTTTGCCAACAAATTTAAAATGGTAAAATAGCGAATAGGCGACTTTCTACCATTACGATGGTTTGTGTCTCATTCAGACACTGAGATTCAGCACACCATTCAAGTACTGGCTACTTCTAACAGTAGCATTCATATCTAATTGTATGCGGTTTACTAATGTAGAAATAGATAAAAGATCACATATAAATTGGTTGATGATAGTAGGTAAAGCTCTCATTCCTAGGGTAAAATAATAAAAAGAACGAAATGGCCCGAGTGTAATTAAGTATTAATATTTGATTATTTGTTATCTTGCTACCCAGTGTCTTTTCTAACATCAACTCGTGTACCCGATTAAATGAGACATCGTTTCATTGAACAATTTGTTGTAGATCTATGTAGAGATTGAGCGTGCTCGACTCACACGTATCCTGGCTCAGATCAAAGAAGATGAGGGTAACATCGCTGAGGCGGCCACTGTTCTACAGGAGTTGCAGGTATGTAGACAACACTTCTTGTTCACGGGACAATTCTTGCTTACTCGTCACCTATTTTGCGTAATTGGACTTGGCTGATTGATGATTATAGTTGAGAGCATAGGGTTTTATGTTTAAAGCCCCTTACAGCGCTATCTTTGAAAACCATTGTTTTGGTTTATGATTTGTAGTGGAATGCTTTGTTTTGGTTTTTAATGCGGCGAGCTAGCTAGTTTTATTCCAGCTTGTAGTTAACAATTTTGGTTTTTGAGCAAATTAGCTTTGTGTCTTCAACCGTCTATAACAAGAAACCAGTTTTAGATCCACACAAAATCTTAACACGTTTAGACCTGGTTGCGGTTTTGCTTGTTGATTTTACAACAAAACGCCTGACATGCGTTGACCACCATTTGAATCTTATGGAAACTCCACCAGCTCAGTTCTTGTACATGCGCAGATATTGTCTTGCTTCAGGAATATTATACATTTTTGACAATATTTGATCAGACAACTAACTCAATGTCAGTGATATGGGATCTAACATACCAGGTTCAACGGATTCTAAAAAGTTATTGCAGTTGGCTCAGATGAATTCAAAATATGTCCCACCCGCGGTCACCATCATCGTTTTCGCACCCATGTTGCCACTAACGTTGCAAATCATTGGGGAGCACATACCCTGCATATTGCAAAAATGCATGTCCCAACTGTTGTTTTTTATGTTTGATTAAAATGAAATGCAGCTGTACCCATCGCTAGTCATGAAACATACTGGGGTAGCAGACAAATCCACACCTGAGAGATGGTGCTTAAGGACTGAATCCGAAAAGGACAGAAGAAGTTCATGTGACCCATAAGTCTGGTAAATTGAGCCATAGATAGTGTCTTTGGGGTCATTTGACCCGTGGGCATGTTTTTCTAAAAAGATCACTGATATCATGAATCTCAATAACCCACAGTTATCATCATGTAAGTTGTACAACAAACACATGCATGCACACAGTTATGTACAGCAGTCACATTACTGTGAAGCAATCCCTTCTTCACTGTGTTTAGGTGGAGACCTATGGGTCTATGGAGAAGAAAGAGAAGGTGGAGTTCATTCTGGAACAGATGAGACTCTGCCTGGCCAAGAAGGACTTCATCCGCACACAGATCATCAGCAAGAAGATCAATACAAAGTATTTTGAGGACAGTGAAACAAAGGTATGAGCCAGCATGTTTGAACCACTCTTGTTGGGAAGTCGCCTAATCTTTAATTGTGATAACTGGAACTTGATCACAAGCGACATTATTTTACATTTACCGAGTTTTCCAAACCAGAGTAATTTTCAAATGCAGATATCAGTGCTGGCCGAGGGTCTAATCTCTGAACTCAATCTCTACTCAGACTCAAAACTTAAACCAATTATGCCACTTGATTTGATTACTACATTAAAAGTTTAGTTGAAGCGTGACATGTATTCGGTCAGTTTTCAAAATTGAGATTGGAGTACAGAGATTAGACTCCCAGCCTTAGCATATTGTTAAGTGTTCTAGGCAATGTTAGGCCTTGGAACGCACTGTCACATAGCCAATTGTGTATCATACTTGAAAAGTTATCATTGAACTAAGTCATTGCTAATGCTCTACTTGGTCTCCTCTGAAGGCACAAAATGAACTTGGATCAGTGTTTCTGATGTTGTGAGCTGTTGTTGCTGGCAGTTTTTGTGCTTGTACATTGACAATGTTCAAGGTACGGTGGAACGGGCCCAGCATAAAATAATTTTTAGAGAGCCAAAGGCAGCCTTCATTGCTGGACCTGGTGCTCTCAAGATTTGTCAGTTGATGGTTGTGTTTAACACCAAGCTTATTGTGCTTCACTTCAGGACTTGAAGCTCAAATTCTACCAGTTGATGATTGAGCTTGGTGAGCATGAAGAATCTTACTTGTCTAACTGCAGACACTTCAGAGCACTGTATGACACACCAGCTGTGCTAGAGGAACCAGCTAAGCGCAATGAGGTGAGCTGCTCAGTGACTTGACTCATCTTTAATGATGTGTTCAAGTATTCTTTTACACAAACTTTTTATGTATTCTTAACAGTGCCTAGTAATATGTACAAATGTTGTTAAAACTAGAAAGTGAACGCTCTGGTGAAACTGGAAACAGACTGCAAATTGCTGCCTGTGAACTGTTGTACTTTGTTGTTTACGTGACTGAGTTACACCCTTGAATTTTTCTCGCAATTTTGTTCCTGAGTTTAAAGTGGCTCTAAACCTTTGTTTTGGTGAAGTGCAAACTTGTGAGCAGAACCACTTACCTTTATTATATTGGTCTCATTTTGTTTCCTTACTCAGATCAGAACTGATTGATTTCTGGGTTTGCACAGAATTAATAGTCCATTATTGGTTTACACCATACTCAGTGTATAAAATGACAGGCCATGGCAATCCAACTTCTGGAATATAATCTCATGCAGTAAAGAACGTCCAGTTCTTTCATACCTCTGAAATCTTCTCTAATTTGACCGACTTCATAACGGTAAGTGCTCTGAATCAAACATTGGGGTGTACATTGTCATTACCTGTCTGGACATCTGGTGACTGGTGTCCACTGCGTTATATTCAAAATCCTAGTTTTGTCGTGTCTTCGCAGGCTCTGGTTGGTGTGGTATGCTACGTGATTCTAGCTCCCTATGACAATGAGCAGTCAGACTTGATCCACAGGATAAAAGAAGACAAACACTTGACTGAAATACCCAAATACAAGTAAGTGGAGCCTGGCTTCAAGAGGCTACTGCACATTGTCGGGATATAAATGTGAATTAGTTTATGTTTACAACTGACGTAAGATCTTGGTTTTCTGCGAACCCCGTAAATGAAGACTAGAAAGCCTTCAACACTGAACACTTTCAGATATTAATTTATTCTGTTTTGCTTTATGCTTTAACCAAATTATATGTTTAAGGCACAGGGATCATGTTACAGATGCTTAGTAGTGTGCCTTAAATTTACTGGTTCTTTAAGCAAGTGTGTAATGGTCTCTTTAAGTAAGCAGCCTGGCTATTGTGCTGTGCAAATAACTACGACGAGGATTTAATAACACTCATACTTGTACTCCTTCAAAGCAACTATATTCAGACTATACATCAGTTTTTGCGGTTATCTCCATGTCTCCCCATCTATACGAGACTAACAGCCGATACAGACACTATTCCTACTGACAACAGTTGTATCTGAAACAGCTTGTTGAACCTAAATATCACATCACTCAACCACTGTAGCTCCAGCTGGACTCCAGGAGTTCAATGTTATTTAGGCCCAGTTTACTGTGTCTTTTTGCTAAAAAGTGGCTCTGCTTTGTAGCGGTTGTCTGTACTCCCTCCCCTTATGTAACTGTTCATTTGTTTTCCAGGCAACTGTTGGAGTTGTTCACCACATCAGAACTCATGCGGTGGAAACAGGTGTGTGCTGACTATGAACAAGAGCTCAAGACTGGACTGTCCTCTCATATATTCAACCCGAAGACCGAAGCTGGGCAGAAAAGATGGAACCACCTCAAGATCAGAGTTGTTGAACATGTGAGTGTAGAGGTGGATTTTGGTTACGGCACTTGTCTGAGTTAACAATCATGTTTGGCTTGACACCGATCTCCAAAGTATCCGCTTGTAAGCACCCATGCCTGACTAAAGCCTCACAAATATAAGTGCCCAGGACTTTAACCTGCTAGGTATGGTGATATTACGTCACCATTTCTGCTCCTGTAGGACATACCAAGCACTGATTTCATCATGTGTCACTCCTTGGAACGCTTTTATTTGTGCTCGATGTTTTTTTCATTTTGTTTTCTAGTAACTCTGATTAACCTATTGCTGGGCTCAAAATAATACATGGCCGTATTGAAAACAACCCTCAACAGTATGAAAATTATCAGGTCGTTGTTTTCAATCTGGCCAAATTCCAAGTTTGTAATTTAGGTGTTCAACTCGCACACACTAATCCCAGCTCGCCCAACTTTGATGACCAAAAAACAAAATGTTGAGGTAATTGTCAGTGTTGCCGTGCCCATACTCCCCCCCCCTTGACTAAAGCTAAAAGAAAACCCCATTTGGGGCGTTTTTGGGTGATGTGAGCCCGCAGGAGTTGGAATGCCCAACTCGTTCACATACAAGTAATGCGAGTCGGCCAAATGTAGCTCACATTTCTAAATTTCGTGTAGCAAATGCGACCTGCATGTGTAAAATTGGGAAAGCCATCAAGGTTTGGAATTTTCCGCGGAAATGCGGATTTCCGCTTTTTTCTTTTATTCTCTCCGCGTATTTTTAGTATACTTCCGCGGAAAAAAATCGGATTTGCCATAAAATTATCGCGGCAAATTGATTTCCCACTGTGGTGTTGCCGACGACTCAAAAACCGGAAACTGCTGTTTATGTTTTGGAGGAACGAAAATTGCAATTGCGGATCACAGGTGCGCCGAATTTCCCGATGACTCGTAACCATATATAAGAAACACGTTTTCTTAGTAGTGAGTGACGTCAGTGGCAATCGAGGAACTAATAAATTCAAGTGCCTGTGCCTGGAATAGCATGGTTCATCAATGGCGTCTACATTTGGTATAAAATTGCTGTGACAAATAGTGCGATTCTGCGGTCAAAAATGCGTGGTTTAGACTGAATATTTCGTGGAAAAAGTGGATAAAAGAAACTGTCAATGTCTTCACAAATCAAGGTTTGTGGTCGTGGTCTGTAAACTTTGAGAGATGAACAATTATGAAGTTCGTGGCCGAGTCACCTTGGACTATGTTGGAGTTGGAGGACTGACTGAAAACGATGAAACTCTAGAAATAACAATGCTTCCTGAAAGGAAATTCAACCATAACCAGTTATTCGTTGGATTGGAATCGTGGGATGTGAGTGATGTATGAAATTCTTTTGTTTGATACCGCACGCACACCTGTTGCCGTTGGCTGCTAGTGCTAGACCTGACCGTTTGAGTGCGATTTTCTACGTGCCGCCAAAACGGGATACAAAGTGCTATTTTCGTTACTGCAAATGTCTTTAAATTGTTGTTTATGTATTTCAATTTATTTTGACATTTTTCGTGTTCTAGTTTGTGACTAGTTTTGCAGTTCGAGAGAAGTGATCACGGGACAGGTTCTGAATGATGTGATTGGTCTAAGCCATTGTTCACAAATTCTGCCAGCCTATTTTCAGTGTCCTGGTAGTTATTTCTTGTCACATAGTTTCTTCTACACCAGCGTGGCTTATGAACAATTAACTCCTGTAATTACTATTTGAAACTGAAAAGTTTGGCCAACTTAGGATTGTGATTGATGCATTCTATAGTTTAAAGTATGTTGTTTTTGACTTTCGTTTTCCCATGCTAACAGTTGGGATATGAGCCACAGGTTTTCGTCTTGACTTTATTCCATTTGCATTGGAATTAAATTGTTTGTTGGAATTAAATGTGTGTTTTTCAGGCTTTCTAGATAATCTATGAATTGATTTTCAATTTTTTTTTGTAATTTTGCATCGTAATTATAAGAATTGAAAATAATTTTATAGGTCTCCCTGCAGCAAATCAAGAATAAGCTCCTGCCACTCACACTGCAATTTTTTCATCATTATCTTTATTATTTTAATTTAAAAAAAATGTCTTTTGTTTCATCTAATTGCCTTCATTGTTGTTTAAATAGATGTCAGGTACTGCTTAAGATGAGTGCGTTTTGCCAACACAACACAGTAACAGGGCATCTTGTGATAATTATCTTTACTTTCGATCTGTTGAGGTATGGTTTAGATTGAAATGTGTATTTGGGGCTGTAAAAATTTCCTCTTTTTTGTCATGGGTCATTCCAAGTCCTGAGCCATTCAGGGTCTTGTTGTTACATTCGCTTGTATTATCTTTCAGAATATTCGAGTGATGGCTAAGTACTATACAAAGATACGCATGAACAGAATGTCAGAGCTGCTGGATCTCACTGAAACCGTAAGTACTACCATGAGTATTGGTCAAATTGGTGTAAACCCTTTGTGTTACGGATGGATTGTGCTTGACGCGTGTACGATTGCAGACCACTCAGACCGTCTCATTACTTGTGTTTGCTCTGTAATGTGGGCAGTGTAGTGGGCATCTTGATGGTCACTAAGTGTTGTGGATAAAGCAATAAAATATTTTGATCACTGAACAGAAAGAAAAACAAAAAATGTTCATCTGCAATTAGATGTTCATGAGATGAGAGTCTCATGTGACGTGAATGTATGCATTCCTACTGATAGGACTGTTGTTTCACCAGGGTAACTTATTGAATTTGGAGTTCCTCATTGGAAACGAATTACAGTTATTTGCCACTCATTTCACATAAAGTAACATAAAATAATTTCCTGCTAGTTGAGGTGTGCCAAATATACTGAATGTACAGTCTTCATCGTTGACGGGTGTTCTAAGTGGGTGGCTTCTTTCTACAAATGTATCTTAAAACGGCGTATTTCATTATTAAAATCCACTTTTTTGTGCATTTTCAGAATATATTTTTGAAACTAAACACCTTTCAGATTTGCTATAACATGTGCTCCAGGGGTGGCTTGAACAATGTATCAAAATGTCCCAGGGTTGATCAAGTTATGTAAAGCCAAAGCAATAAAATACAGAGAGATAATTGATGCTGGGTTCTTAGCATATTATGTGAACAACCTCATTGAAAATGTCTGTGCACATCGGAGTTGGGTGTAAAACTCATGACAATTTATTCCAATTGAAACTGAATTAATAAACAATGCAGTTCGTTTTTATGTCATCTAGAGTAACTGTAAGCACTGTAGTTGATTTGTGTGGCCTTACTTCGTGCATTTCCATCTGAACGAAGCGGTCACGACTTTAGGGTCTCATTCAAAATGGCCGGCGATATGAGCAATCGTTTTCAAAACTCTGCTTACGGAGACAAACAAGGGTTAAGATTGGAAAAACGTGTGTTTGTGAAGGCTGATTCATGTCCATGACATCACATGAGCAGTTGCTAACGGGCATTGGGTAGTATGACAATCAGCTGCTTTTTATGCTTATATTCACGGCTTCGGGTCACCGGTGGGTGTCTAAAGCCAAACATCTCCAATTGCTCATGTGTGAGTTTAATGACATGTGGCGTACGGGTTGCCAATGTGATTGAATACTTTTATGTCCCATTACATGTACTTTACCCCATCATTTGTGAAGCACACTATGAGCAGACGACTCCACAATTTTCCAGGTGACCCCTTTCACTTCATATTTACAATAGTGTGCTGTATCCCATATTCAAATGAATGAATTAAGTGGTGAATATAATGTTAAGACCTTGTTAATCAACAACACAGTTTAATATGTGTGTGGTACTAGAATTTATGGCTGGGCTTTGCATTAATGTTTTCCACAGTGCAAAACTGACTCTGCATATGAGTGGAGGCAAGAATTTCCCACCAAATAGCTTTGTGCGAAATAAGCGGTTGACGAAATATTGAAGTTTCAAATTTCACGCAATGTGATTGGTCAATTTTCGAATAGTCTCCACTCGCCAGTAAAGTTCAGTGGTCTCAGGCTCTGGTCATTGTTCCCTAAACTTACAATCCGCTGTCATAACCTTTTTTCCTGCGCAGGAAACCGAGGAGTTCCTGTCCAAGTTGGTAGTCAACAAGACCGTGCAGGCCAAGGTTGATCGTTTGGATGGAATAGTGAGCTTCAGTCAACACAAGGACCCCAATGACATCCTGAATGAGTGGTCAAGCAATGCTAGCGAGTTGATGCAACTGATGAGCAAGACTACACATCTTATAACCAAAGAGGAAATGGTCCACAAGCTCTGCTGAGAGGCGCTGAAAGGAGGATGGTATGAGTGATGAGCTTAATCAGATAAACGGAAATGGTTTACTGGCTCTGCTGATTGTCGTGGAGCGAGAGTGTGGCACGAGGGATAGGCCTCATCTGCAATGACGAGATATTGGTCACAAGCTTTTCCAAGTCTTTAGAGGCTGGAGGGTAGGGGGGTAGGGGGGGCTGCTGTTGACTGTGGGGATATGGAAGAGGGGAATGGGGGATGGAAGTAATGAAGCTTGCCACTGAAGAAATAGTTTGCAAGTGGTGATTGTCGTGGGAGGTATACAGGCAACTACACTGCTCATCTGTAAAGGAAGTGTGTTGAGTTACTCTGATGAATATTCACATGCTGTATGCTCCACTTAGCTAAACTATTTTAATAGGCCTTGCCTATGCTACGCTGTGGTGGTACAACCCAACCTCATGACAGGATATGCTTATTTAGAACACAGCTGAAGGCGAAGATTGGAAAAAAATTTAAAAATCAAAAGCTACTGCACAGAATAATAATTATTGTAATTGGTCACCTTGTGTAACAGAAGATTCTTCTGTTATTGATCTGTTGTCAGAAGTTTGAAACCAAACGTTTGAAGGAGACATAAAAGTCCTTTTTTCGTATTGTGGACCCGTTGAGTCAAGTTGGTAATTATATTTTGTGTCAGTCTGTTATGTGCGATGCTGGTGAAGTTGGGTTTCATAAAAGCATTTATTGACAATGAATTCTGTTCATTTGCATGTTTTAACACAATTCAATTGAAAGAAAATACATTTTGGCAATTAATGCACAACAGACCAAATGACCTGAAGCTATGTACAGCACCCCTGTCATAAACCTCTATTTAGGACTGAAGCCTTCTTAGAGGTTCTCACTGCTACAAGCTAAGTGTTCTTTATTAAACACCATGTTGACTGCTTCAGTGACTCGATTCATTGCTGAAATTTGAAATGGCATTTCTGACCCACCTACATCTTCAACATTAAAATGTTACTTTTGTGCGCTTATGTTTACGTTTGTGAATGCCTATTGCCATTATCTGTATCTAGCAGTCATTGCTGTATCTCCTTAACACTTTGCATAGTCTTTATGAAAATTGGACAGATTAGACTACTAACAGGCAAAACAGGCAATTTTTCACATAATTTTGTTCCTTCATGAATTTTTATGAAATTTGGCAAATGAGTTTCTAGTGAAATGACTGTGACACTCAATTTCTCACGGAATGTATTCTCCCCTCCCCCAGAGGCATTTCTTATCAATTTCGAATCGGTTTTTGTGTCCGGCTGTTTATCAACCATATCACTTGAAGGATAGTTATGAACTTTGGCAAATTTGTTCGTGTTGGGAACACACCTGATGTAGATTTCGGACGGGTTTAAGTACTGTGGCAGACCCTGGTTGCAATTCTGTTTTTTTTTCGTGTCTGCCTCAACTATCTACAAACTACTCTAATTTTTTATGCACCCCATGCATGTATGTGGGTGCATATTATTGCCTCTTCTGTCAGGACGTCTGGTGTTGGCATCTGTTGCTGTGTTTCTTAAACCCCTTGCCTTAAATTTAGTAGATGTGTTTCTGTGGAGCTGACGAAGTGTTCGACTGGTCTAAGTATCACTGTGCCCTCTGGTGGCAGTTTTATATTAATTGTATGCCCGTTGTTTTTGTACATCCTTAACTCATGAAATTTGACAAATTTGTTTCTATTTGGGACATGGCAAACCTTTTCCATTTTTAAATAGATTTGACATATTCTGCATCGCCTAATGGCCAGTTTTATTAGTTTCAAGTTTGCATCAACCTCATTTGTCAAATTACGCTATGGATCAGTATTTAAATTGTCAAATGTGTTCCAGATGAGATTATTGTGGTGCCCCCTTGTGGCGATTTGTTTCTTGCGTCAGCGGCTGTATCACCTCAACCCATTGCAGGATGTTTGTGAAATCTGACAAATATGTTCCTATGAAGCTAATGACATGATGAGTTTTGGACTGATCCTACTATGGCTGTGCCCCCAGGTGGCAATTTTACTTTTTATGTTTGCCTCTGTCTTCAGAGTTCCTGGTTTGTAAATCTGACAAGGAAGAAAGTGTCCCATTCAAAAATGTTCGGTAGTACAAGTTTTATCAAAAAAAAAATAAGTTTGTTAAAATACTGCTCTATTTTCACCAGGTCATCAACAATATTCAAATATTTTTGTGGCAAAAATTTAAACTCCATTTTGTACATGGCAAACAAGATAATTAGACATAACCATCTCTTTTAAAGTGCATACGAACAAAGAATGTTTTGACTACAGCTAAGGCAGACTCAGACGAGAAATATGCAACTTCTCTATTTTTTGAAATATTTCCAGCACCATCATTTCTTGATTATATACAGAAAGAAATTTATAACGCCAAGATTTCCAGTAACTCCACAACTATCCACTTGGTCAATAATGTACAAAATTAACAAACTTTGTACTAATTCTCTACTTTATGCTACATTCAACAATGCATTGGCAGTTCAAAGTAAGATGATATAGAGATGAAGTGGTTAACTTAGTCAAAAAGTAACATCTACTAGCTAGATTCCGATCGCAGCATTGCCACAGAAAACGACAAATACCTTATTCACAATTTGATTTTGTGGCACCACTCAAAATAAAATTAAAACAATCGACACTAGATGTTGTGTAAAACAGGATGTCCCAAGGTAATAGTCTTATTACTGAAGCAGTGTTCAATGTAACTTAAACAGCAACAGGTTTCATAACAATTGCAGTTTACACCTCAATTTTCAGTGTCTTCTCTCATAAGCAATGACGTTGCTTAAAAAGCAAATATCAATTATTAAAAAATACAAACAACAAACTGAATGTTTGTACTTCAGTGCTTTACAAATTCCCTATTCCAAACAATTTGTCAAATGGTGTGAAAACCATTAAATGTATTATCCAAACATGGTAATAATAATTGAACATTTGTTACCACATTTAAATACACTAGACACTTCATCAATTTAACAACTAATTTAAACATGGGTACAAAAATAAATCATTTTTTCCAAACAACAATTTGTCACTTTCTTGCACATCACTGACGTTCATTAACTTAAAATTCGCTTTTATATCAGACAGTGATGGCCATATCACCAGTAGCTCAAATAATGGCCAAGCAAAAACTAACTTCACATACATGAAGTTCATAAATGTGCTCCATTTCACAATCTCTTGGAATTTTGAAAAAAAAAATTAATTCTTGACTAGTAAAAAATTCAAGTATTTTAAAAACGGGGAGCAAGATATTTCTCATGCAGCTGAATGTGCATGTTTGGCTAAAGGACTCAGAAACACAACTAACTGTGACGACACCGATATAAAGTGACATTTAAACTGCTAAATATTTAAGCTCCTAAAGTGCCACCTTTGTTTTGGTTCACATTTAGCAGAACCGTTTGCTGTGGTTCTTTAATACAGAAAGTTAATATTCCTAAGTAGTTTGCATCATTACACCATGGACCGAATGCAGTTGCTCTAATGAGCTTCCCCACCACTAACTGGATTCACTCGAACTTTGCCATGTAGTCTTGACCTAATTGAAGAATGAGGTTTATGGCAAAAATGATCCACCTCAAACCATCCATCCGTGTCCACTGAGTAAGTAGTGTGACATGGTGTGGGGTATCCATTTGCAGAATATTTTGTTTCATCTTTTACATATTACCTTACTGCAAATGCATGGGATATGTTAAAGTAACATAACGATAAAATCTCACCAATTTCAGACACAACATAGCAGAAAAGTGAACATATTTTTTGTTTATTTTGTTAAAGGTAAGTAACAATATACATCATAGACAACAGATTTACAACTCCAATATTTTCCCAGAGGAGGCACCACATGTATCACACCAGGCACCGCTGTCATGGTCGCAAGATCAAAAATATTGTGAATTGAAAACATACAGAGTTGGCAGTCCTTGTACAATAGTCTATGATAACACAAATATGAGGCTGCCATTGGACAATATTTTGAGATTTTGAGAAACTGGCCATTCACAACGTTAGAAGACATTGTAAAATGGCAATGTCAATTATGTTTGTCTAATATTGGTGAGGTTTTACTATACCATTCAGTTCCTTCTATACTTTGGTATCATTAGGTGTATGCAAATACATCTTTAACATTATTTTCCAGTTGTGTGACTCTCAGTACAGGCCTTAGGAATGTTTACACGAAACCAACACTATGCACAATTTCCAATAAGGCCGTCACGGATTACACAGGGACACTCGAATCTCGCTGTATTTACCCACAATGTCATAAACATCAGTCAAGCACATTTGCTGCCTTGTTTTCTTACCACTGGAGTTTCACATGTTATTTCTTGTTGCCTGATTCCTTACAAGTTTTTTCTTGATTGCATTACTCTATTTAGTCTTTCAATGCCAATGAAGTATTACAGCTAAAGCTGTGCTGTGGGCTGCAACTCTGACTGACATGAGAACGTTTGTGAACCTGGCCAAATACCCATGGATGCATGATGTGAAATTCTTCACCTTCCCAACATCAATGAGACACATGAAAATGTACCTGATTTCCGAAACGAGGTCAAGCGCTTTCTTATCTCTAGGACAAAGGAGAGTTCTATTGCCGTGTAATCCGGGATGGCCCTATTATGACAATAATCACGCTAATTACAAAACTTAAGTAAAAAGTAATTTAAAGACTAAACAGTAAAGCTTAACATGTACTACAACAAGAACAAAATTTTTTACATTAGGGTCACCAGTCTGTGGTTTAAGACATAACACAGTAATCAAACAGAAGTTTTTCGGACGGTAATATTTTTTAAACAATGGAATGGAAAAAGCAATTTGAGCAATTTTAGTGTCAAACTGATAAGCACAAGCAAATGAGAATGAAAGAAGAAAACAAATAACATCTGTTGGAACTACGGTTATGACTATTTCTGCAAAAGTGGTATGTTAAAGTTAGCAACCACTACTGGAAGAACATAGAAGCTGAGAATTTACTTGTCATACAAATATTGCTCAAAGCAACCAAACTCTCACATTTACTGATTGAGGGAAGGCATTTGATATATGCATCAATAACACACAATAGGGATCTCTACAAACTGGATCCAGTCACAAACATTACAATTGCAATTATACAGTCAAGTAACTAACAAATCATTATTACAGTTTCAACAAGCACAACACGGAGCACTTAAAACATTTAGAATATGGAAAAGGTAACATAAAGTCACCATTAACATCATTCATTAAGGTAGGAATTTCTAAATTAAAAAGATATGTCATAAACAGACAACACCACTTCTTTCAAAAGATTGTTCAAATTGTTTTGACAGCCATCAACTTATGAAATAACTGAAAATCACTTTAGAAAATGTCTCAAAAGCTATACTTCTTTTCACGTTGCACATTATGTTATTGATCTTCCCAAAGTCAATGAATAGTTCTGACAAAATCAATTGAGACATGCCCACAATAGTTACCACCACTAAGTCCCACAAGTGCAAAACCGTGTTGCATCAGTCAATTCTCCACCTTATGTTCTGGGCAATTTTTAATTGAAACTGTTGCCACATAGAGCACCATTATCAAAATGGGTAGTGGGAGCTAAAGCACATCCACATATTACGACAGACCATTGACGTACCAAGCTTCATTCATACACGGGTGCCTGATCGACTCAGAAAGACACAGGATGCAGTTGTTGGTTTGTGCGATATTCTATATTCTTATATTTGACGACAAGATTAGGTGCTCAAATGAGCTATTGCATAGCACAAATGATATAGGGGAAAATGCTTCCACACTTATCTATTTGACTGCATTTAAAAGTTAAGAGTGGTGGTCTAGTAATACTATCTTGGCTAGTTTCCTAGTCCCAAGTTTCACTGTTTACTCACTCACATAGATACTATTAAATGAAACAAAATAAAATAAAAAATATTTGCGAAACATTATGAAGGTGAATTTTTTTCACTTCGTACTTGCTTGCTTATCCAGTAATACCCTATGGTTTATCCATACATGTTTTTATCTAACCATGACGTCTGCTACATGCTTTTACTAACAACAGGCACTTGACCTGTACCGCTCTCTGTTATATCATTGATCTGCATACAAAGCGCATTATGAAATTATCTTAAAGTAAACACTTTTGTTTACAACCAATGTCTGTGGGACAAAGATGGCTGACTATCATGTTTGCATGCTCCCGCGGCTGGATAAGATGGACGTATTAGCTAAACTGATAAGTCAGAAGACTCAGAACTATCCATTATCACTCACTTTGGAAAAACCAACAACGCAATGACCTTTTACAGACGATTTTAGTTGGTTTTGAGAAATGACAACTAAAATGGACAATGCTTTTTAAATAATTCTTTACTGGCAATATTTTCTTTTGCAAATTTTTTGTAGCATCAATACCAACTTCAGAAGTGTATTTGTGTAGAATTATTTTTGATTGTGCTGCTGTTACAGCCAGTGTGACCTACTTAGCCAACTCAATTCCAGTCAGTAGGTGAATCAAAAATCACCTTAGTAGGATCATCACACAGATTTCTTCCTTGTGATCTTGTTTTTAAGAAAATTGGTTTAAGTTATTTCAGAATAAGAATGATTCAATGGGCTTCCAAAAGCAGTGGCGTTCGCTATCTTATGGACTCTGTTTGATAACAAAGACGACATGTCCCAAGTCCAAGGATGGTCCATCTTCTCTGTACATAACAGGTCCTAGAACATTCCTCCGTTACCACCTTTGCCCACCATACCTGTTTCTAAGTAAAACAAAGACAAAACAAAATCAGCAATTTCATCCCTCATTTCAATCACCCAACAGAGTTTGCGAAACTGGAACTGAGACACCTAGTGTGCATTCCAGAGTTGCAAGAACTTTACAAAAACACAAGATTTAGCAAGATATTGCCATGTGATCACATTAGCTTCCTTAGCAAGATTATTGCACCTGTGAAACTCAGTGCAAGCAAAATGGTGTCTCTAGAACAAAGGATAAATTTCACTTCGTGTAAAACAAGAATCTAAAACTTATTAAGGGCAAGTGCTATGGAAAAAATCTATTCAAACTAATTCACTTTTATGAACTTCAGTGCTAGTGCAGAGACATTTTATGCTATAACTATAATATAAAATAAACAGTCTTCAACATAGCACACAGCCATGTGTAATTTAATTACGTCAAATTTCTCGATAAAAATAAACCTTAAGAAAAACTTGATCTCATCATTGGCACGATTTGTAACAATCAGCATCACAAAACAAAAAAAATTGGTAAATGCATGAGTATTGTAAGAATGTATCCAGTCTTTGAAAAATGGAAGATTGCTGTACTGGCATTTGTTTTTGTATGGAATTGAAGAGATTACCGTTAACCACACTGTGTAACCAAATTCAATGAAAAACTTAACAAAAGCCCAAACCCGATAACTGAAATGAAACAAGCAACAAATGACCCTACCAGAAACACTAGGATGTAACAAAAATCACAACAGTATATCAAACAAGGATATCCACAAAAGACACAAGCAGGAATTCAGTGTACAGGTTAACATTGTAAAATACAAGCAATTGCTGCAGCATACACTCTAAATGAAGCCAAGTGATTCTAAGTTAGTATTCAAAAATCATATTTACAGCGATCACTTTATATAAACACAGGATTATAATTAAAAGCACCATACAAAGCATACAACATTTTAACTTTCTAATGATGCAGGCTTTCATCTAGAGAGTGTCCAGGGCGTCCAACTGGACATCCTGACTCAAATTTAGACAACTTAGCTAGGATACCTTGCTCACTATTTGGATGCCTAAGTACAGTAAACAGTCAAATAATCACGAGTTTTTCCTCTAACTGCCCAGAAGAAAAGAGCTTTTAGAAATAGAATACAGTAAGATTTGAAAACCTTCAGTGCAAAACCATGTCTCCAACGTAGCATTCCACACTAACACCAATTTGAGGTCATAAATACGCCGCCACCATGCATTATTGGTCACTGCATGAGATCCTGAGAAATTGCCCTATTTTGAAAACCTGGATGAACTCCTGGAATGAAGCCAGTGTAATTATTGTCTCTTGCCTTCTGGTGCAGCCTTCATTTGAGGGTAAGAATGGGGGTGAATGCCCTTTGAATGGACTGATGGTTCTTGAGGAACGCAACACAAATCTCACCTGTACTTGTGGGAATGCATTATCCTAACACTGACCAATTAATTTGCATCATGGCGACCAAGAGATCATAAGGCAAGCGTGTGTTCCTATCTGCTACAGTCCACACGAATTGTTAAGCAGAGAGGGCTAAAATTTGTGCTGTGATGTGCAAAAGCACAGTTCTATAGGCAGCGACTATCTTCAGGCGACTTATGGAATGTTACAAAGGTGCAGAGGTGTTTACTTACGTCCTTTCCATGAGTATGATTCCAACTAACTCTTGTAACGATTGCCTTAAGATACACTCACTCCCAAACGAGGCACACATAATTGTGTAATCATAGTTTGCGACCAAAAAACTTAAAGAAAAATGTTCAAAAAAAAAGGAATGCCACTTCAAGGCAATCAATTAAATATTGTAGCAAAAAAATCTGCACATTTTGAAGCATTAAACTACGTTTGACAGACAAATTTTGTTTCTCTACTACCCAGCGTCTTATCTAACTTGCCAATATACAAAAATGAAAATGTGAAACACAATTGGACTAACAAATACGTTCACCAAAGTAATCATTATTAATCCCTCTCATACTACGGACAAATTTTCTGAGACCGAATCAAATTACTACTGAGGTATAATGACTTCCTAAAACCGCTCTGAGGTGGTGGCGTATTACAACTATTATTAAAATCTCTTGGTCTGTTTACACCGACCTCCAGTCTATATACACTGTCACGACGTTTCGCCATCGTCAGGTGTTCCCCCGTTCTTAGAAGAACGAGCACGGATACGTGGGTTCAAATCCTGCCTCGCACAAAAAAATCACACCATGAGTGTACCACGTATCCGTGCTCGTTCTTCTAAGAATGGGGGAACACCTGACGATGGCCAGAGAAGAGACTGACCGAAACGTCGTGACAGTGTATATAGACTAGTGGTCGGTGTAAATAGACCAAGACATTTTAATAATAGTTGTACTGAGGTATAGTGAGTCAAGAATTTAATTTACTTAATTTCCGACAATATGTGGCCAAATCAATGTATAAGCAATGATTTAAGTATTACAACCAAAAAGTGCCACAAATTTCTCTCATTGGTTATACCTCATGAATTTAAGACACAATGTGGGGATAATTTAATCACTTTTAACGAACTAACAATAGCACCAAATTAAGGCTTTCATAACTATCTTCACGACTAATAAGAAGCAACCAACAAACAATGTTTTGAAAAACTGGTAGCAATTAAAAATAAAAATGGTATCTTTAACAACAGTATGATTACTTCAATAACTAGGGGTATAATATCCCTGCATAAAATGTTCCATCAATGATAAGCCTAAGAATTAAACGCAAGAGGCAAACTTGGTATGGTCTACGTAATTTGGCACAATAGTTTTGAGTGCTATAAAGGTGGCCGTAGCTCTGATAAACAAAAAACAAATGACATATGATAATTTATCCCTTACGCATTGAATCTGTTAAGGGAAATACGGCCAAGTAATAAAGTTTTCCTTATTCACCTCCAGCACTACTTCAACAGCGACCTCTGACATGGAAAGTTCAAAAGGTAGGTCAATGTCGATTCCACGTCGTTAGCCGGTTCAATCACCAAACTTTCGGAAAATAGTTTAAAGTAATACAATTAATTATTATAGCAGTGTAAATAGCCCTCAGCATACAATCAGGTCTCAATCGTAACATCTGGAACAGGAATGTTAATCATATGACATTTCTGTCTCAGTTTTTATTTGCTAAATATTTTATCATCTGCAACTCGGGCGCCGATTCCTCGGTAACTACAATATCATATATTTTCATCTTTGCTATCTCTTTTGAAGTAATGAATCGTCACATTTAAAACTGTTTCTTTAACTTGAGAAAACTTGCAGCCTAATGCGCAAGTACATACATATTGGATGTGATCTGCCACGTGGACAGTCTGAGTGAAGTATTTAAAAAATCTGCGAAAAAATGAAAAAAACTTAGGAATTCGAAGCCTATGGAATAAATACAAAACGTATCTCGATTGGCGTACATGAAGTAATATCCCACTCGACATTATTCGGTGTATCGCGTAATAATGTCTCGTGGGATATTAGTTCACGCACGCCACTCTCAGTACGATATGTGTAATACTACCGTAATCGTTCAGGTTAACGCCCATGCTCAGTTAACCGCCCATCCCCGACTTTAAGTGGATTTTCGATTTAACCGCCCACTGCTCGGTTAACCGCCCTCCCCCGATTTTTCGGATTCGCCAATTTAACCGCCCAGGGCGTTAACCCGAACGATTACGGTATGTACAACTAGTAATAACCATTGCTACCGAAAACACCGAAATTATCTCAAACCAATCTTCAACAGATCCAAAATTAAATAAACGTGCACACTATACCAGTCTTTTGAATCAAACATTCCTACACCTAAAACTAATAGGGTCATCCCGAAATAAGCTGTTCTAATCTGGTAGTTAAAAGCACAGGTCGCACAATGATAGTGCTGCTGTCAAAGGTGGCGCCACAGTCAATGTTGGTCACATCACCACAATGGGTAACAAAAGAAAGCTGAACAAGCCATGAATTTACAACTAGTTGTCCAACTTGCGTAAACCTTATCGTGTTAGTACCAAAACTCGCTACAAGAAACACATTATCTGTCTTCCAAATGATAAAACGTAACACTTCTCGATTTCGGGATGAGATTTTGTAAGGTTTCATGCAAAAAAAATGTGACTATGTGAGAAACACTTCTTCAGAAATTGTTGACAGTCTATTAAGAATAAAATTTGTTTAGTACCACTTGTCATAAGAAGTGTTTCTCATTTAGTTCCAACCACCAGTTTGTAAAATAAAAGATTGTAGGATGATACGAACACCATTTGACATTAAGCGATGTACCTGAGCATCTGTTTATGAATATTCCCAGAGGTGAGGACTAAAGAACAAAATCACGAGTAAAATTAAAATATGATTATGTTAGACTGCCAACAACTGAGCTCAGTCCTGACATATATCACGCCACTTAAGTAATGGAACCATTGGTGAAGGGTTTTAAAACGAAAACCCAAAGTTCCTAATTTCACATAGACTACACTAAGTTCATGAATTGCTCTTGAAACAAGATTTGCCATCGCATTAAGGATCAGCTTTATTCGAGCTTACTTGAATTTATCAATAGATTTGAAGAGTTCAAATCCCTCCGAGTCAAAAATGAAACAGAATACTTAGTGATACTCATCAAAACAGCTGAAGATGATTTACAGCTATTTGTGAGTTACTGTATTTTAAATCAAAATTATACAAACTCATCTTGCACCTTCAACCACCAGAAAAAAGTATTGACTTAGAATAACACAACCTTGTAAAAAGGTAATGCTACACGGCAAAGGAGAAGAAGCTGGAATGAGGTAAAACTTGGGAAAACATAATGTAAAATGTAGAAATGCTTATTACAAAACACATGATATTCATATGACTGTAAAGGAGATGAGTATTTCGGAGTAAAGAAATATTTCATTGTGAAAAGAATCTAATGAAAACTCATAATGTAAGAGCAAGAGCATCATTCAAGTATAGTAGAAAATGTTGAGATGTATTGTTCAAGAAGACCATCAACATAAAGCATCATACCTAAGGAAATCCATTTTATGCGTGACTTTGACTAGATGAAATTAATAAGCAAAGTGCAATGATTGGAGCAAATAACAAGTATTCAGCAGTCCGTTCTTACATGCAAATCAACAGAACACTGCTAGTATTGATAAGCTTTGCAGACACACCAGTTCAGATCATTGCACAAGTGCACATGCTACCCAACATTTTTCAGTAATGTTATCTATTGTGTTTACCTATACTCACGAAATAAAATTTTTAAAATGAATTGGGTGACATATTGGAACACCCATAGACCAAAAAAAATTAATTATGAACTTCAGGCTTTCCACTTAATGAATTGTGTCCTTTGTGATGCATAGGGACACACTTAAAAGGTTCTGCACAAAAAGAAAGTTGTTAACACTCAGCGATAGACAACAGCTATCTATCACATGTGAACTATTGCCCCTGCTTAGCACTAGTCAAGTATTAGCTTAAACTACTGACAAACTAAATAGTTAGTAATGGAACTGCTAATGATACACATGCACGTCAGTCAACGTTAAGCCACTGAAATTCTCACTCTAACAACCAATGCAGAGCTTGACTTACCCGTGATACTGTGGCGGCTCCGGAGCTCTGTACGAGGGGGGCTTTGAATGAGGCCCAGGGTAACCCCTGCTGTGGTTTAGCGACTCATCTGCGTGCTGCTGTGCGTATTGATTTGGGCGTGGTGCATCGACATATGCATGATACCCACCTCTATAATCACCATAACCATTAGCAGGCTGCATATTGGGCCCGCGGTACTCATCTTGGGGGTAGTATGGTTCGGGTTTGGTGGAGCGGGGGTAATCGCCACGAGTGTTGTAACCGCCGTTGACGTTACCCCCCTGACTGACCCCTTTTAGTTTGTGCTGGTCAAGTCTGCATGCAAAGAAACAGGAGAAGGGAAATCAGTAAAGTAAAGACACTGGGATCCAAGGATAGGATACATCCATGCACTATTCTACAAAACAAAACAGACAAGACACACTAGTAAGGCCAATCGAAGTCCACAATATTCAGTCTACAGATTCAAGACATTTCTTATCACTTACAAAGGTATCACACACTGTAGGTGTTCAGAGGGCTGGTAATCTGTCAGTACAATTAGGAAGTACTTTGAATTTTTTGTCAAAGCATTCTGGAGAATAGCTTGTGCTAAGAAAGTGCGATTTTGAGTTAGCACCTTAGTTTGGAGATGACATACAATGGCTCAATGATCACCAAGGTTTAAAAAAGAGTGGAAATTTTACCAATCAAGCATGGAATGCAGCTGGTCAATATCCGAGTCAAGTCTGAAATCAAGTTTAATGTTCTAGGTTGAAAAGACAGCACTCAACACTGACTTCACGGACTTCCGCTTTTAGCCTTCACAATCAACTACTTACTTTTAAAGTTATGTAGGCCTGTATCAGCAAGTCTTAGCATTCGCATACTCAAGAAAGTACATATGTTCCGAAAGCAAAAAGACTGGATAATTGTATGTTTTACTTATACAAATCTGGCATCGACTAGGTCACATGACCTTGTTTTTTGAGTAAAAGTTAGCAAAAAAAGAAACTAGGTACCATCATTGCAGAATAAAGGTGTGAAAAACAAGACCAGATTTCGCTTAATATATTCAAATCTTAAAAATGCTTTCCCAGTTTTCTAACTTAACATTTCATTTTTGTTTTAAGAAACATTTCAGATTATCCACAAAAAATCATTGAAGTCCTACTTTTGAAAGCCTCTCAGTACATAAAGCACAGAATCTGAATGTTTCGTATTGATCCAACCAGCCACTTTTTGAGATATGCCTTTCGGATGTTGGCAAATTTAGACATTTTCTTAGGGTCATGCATAACCTTATAAGTAAATGATATTTCTAAATAATATGGGGTTTTCCTCATTTTCTGTAATAAAACCAGTTTGGCAAGGATGGGTTTTGTAGATAGACTTCATTAAATGTGCACTTCAATCATACCTAAAAACAACTATAGCTATTGTGAGTGCGTTTGACTGAATATTAAAAGGATTCGTCAATGCGATTTTCATACAGTGACGAAACAACAACAAAGTTAAAGGAGTTGGAAGCGTACGTTGCCATGGCCACAACATATCACGGATGGGACATTCACTAGAAAGCTGAAACACTAAGACAAGATGCATCAAACCACAGTCATTAAGACAACTCACCAATGAATATCACAAACAAAACACAAAGACAGTAGTTGAGTTTTGTTCAAAATGTTGACTATTTCATAACGAGCACAATTACAAAACATGTTAATTACACCACTGAGAACCAATGGGTATATTGAAAAGTTATTAAGTTAAATATAAATTAGGCTTCTTAGAATAAATCTATGCCATTCATCAGCATAGTAAAAGGTTTTCACAATGAAGTTTCTTGGATAGAATTTTATTACAAGGAAAAAGGAGTTAAATAATGGGGCATTCACATATTACTGGAGAGAGGAGGAAGGGTTCAAAAAAATGATAACTTATGACAGCGGGAGGGGGTTCGACTCACAGTGACATTGTCGTGTGGTTTATAAGAATATCTCCATTACAGTAGATATAGTTAGGAAATAGGTTCACCTTCCATGGGAATTGACTATTGATTCCAAAACCAGAACCTGCCATTTCATGCTTCCAAGATTTGATCATATTTCAGTAGACTTGATTAAACATGTACACAACAGCAGACCCATTCCATCCCTGCCTAAATGGGGGGAGGGAGGTAGGTTGGCTGTGATGACGTAATTAGAGGCTAGACAGGGAGAGGGCTTATATCATGATGAGGGGTGATGATGGAAGGGTGAGGGGAGATAAAAAAAATGGCAAATTTTGTATGACGTAATATATAGGAATGTTCCTTAATGCTCCTTTACAATCATTATCAAACGTTTGCAGTCTCCACACAATACTAACAACATTAACCAAGGCAATTCACCCTTGTAAGTAAAATTAGACGGAACAAACAGAAAAGTAATATGGAGGTGTAACAAGGAAGTAACATGCACTTGACCGGTGCTAAGCAAATGAAGAACTTCCATAGAGCAACAAATGGAAAGAGGGACAACGTGGGACCAATGACCACATTTAGCACAAAGATTACAGTATGTCGCAGTGGTGAGCCTCAGTTACGGACTTAGGTTTAGATCAAGTGCTTGTTGACAAACAGGGCCTTGCATAAAGGATCTCTCACCTTTGGTGCTCAACCTTAACTTGAATGTGAGAAAAGATCTGTGTAAATCAATGGAGGTAATGTATCCTGGGACTAATGCAAAGTACTACTGAGCCATGAAGAGGCTATTCTTACTAAAACACGTCAACATAAAAAACCTGGTTGTGCACTAAAGCACATGAGCCTGATGGTGGACATCATCTTAATAAAATGAAGAAACTTTGGTGGGAAACAGGGGATATGCAAACTTTAGATGTTTTGCACATAAACGAAGTTACGCCAACCACAGCTAATTGGTGCCAAGAGTCATTGGTCCCACGTGGCCAGCCAGGATTACTCCACAAAGTTCCCATCCATATAATCACCCCGAATTCATCTACAAGTTACAGCCCCAGGACCTCCCATAATAAAAAGCAACACTGGAATTTTTATGTCATGCTGTCGAGCACACTAAATGCTTACAGTAACATATAAAGCAGATTAAAAACCAACCATAGATTTCATATATAAACGGAGGTACTTAAAATGGCATTACTGTCTCTAAGTTTCAGGAAATGTATTTTAACATTTTTCACTACCATCGGTCATCGGATATTCTACTAAGACAAAAGACTACTAAAGACTCTACAAGAGCAAACAGTTTTTTCACAAATTGGAAAGAGTGAACACTAAGGACACGACCACAAACACACGCATTATGATTTCTAAGTGATATGCATTATTTCAACAAAAGAATACAAATTTGCAATGAAGTAATTTTTTGAATTAAAATAGAATTAGCACTAGATGAATGAGAACATTGAACTTGAACAATGTGCATAAAACAAATTTCAGGGTAACATTACCATCTGACTAATAAAATACACAGTGTTACGGTAACTTGAGTGACTGGAGAATTACAAACACTCACCTGTCCAGTGGAATTGTGTCACCTGGGTTCACTCCCTCGTAGTCGTCATAATCACTGAAAGTATGCAACAAAATATCAAGCAAAAATCAACAATAAGTAAGAGTTCCAACCAATATTAAAAAAATCTTTATTATCAATGTGTTACTTTTCGGTGGAAAAGCTTTTACCACAAGTGTTTAAACAAAACCAATGAAACCAATGGCCAAAAATATCCAAAGCACATATTTTATAATTTGTTTCACTTATAGGGCTTTAATGTTCACTTCAAAATACTTTTGAACACACAAAGTCCTCATCAACAGTTGATCTTGCAACAGTAATTAAAACTAGAGCTTACACTCCGCCTAACTGCGACGGGTCGTACTTCTCCGTCCGTCTGTACAGACCCACTAGGTTCACGGCCAGAACAATACATGGTATAAAGAAGAAGAGACACCAGCCGAAGCAGTACCAGAAACCATTCTACAAGAAACAATGCAGGCTAGCCAATCGTCATCACTAACAAACTGAACAGTTTATAGTCTTCTTTTCTCTTAATGACATTCTTTTCTCACAGGCTATATTTCTTTTCCCAGGCACAGCAGTAGGCCTGTCCTGAAATAGCACAGCACCACTCCCATTCTAAGGCACTTACCCACAATGCAACAAACGTGTAAAGCACTTGCTGTTGTCATTATCTAGTTTCCTAATCATATGCAATTCATCATGAAATGCAGGCAAACTTATACAAGACCTAATGCATTTTGACTTGAAATGCAGAAACCAAGAAATTGTATGCATTTCCGTTATTAATGAACATGGGAATGCCTGAGTAGGTCAGTCATGCAATATATTTGTCAACCACCACCAAACAGAAATATTCAATAGAGGATGGGTCCATTTTTTTCTTAAACACATTTCTTTCTTGACAAACCACAGTTGCATCCTCAGGAGTATTTGATAACGTAAAGCCCTTGCCAGACACTAGCACTCAGAAATCTTGGCTCAAGCAACAGACATAAAAACTGTGTTTAACTAGTTGAATAATTCAACATTCCACCGCCTTCGACCAATCATTTCAGGGGGCGACCATATAGCTAGTGTCCACAAGTACAGTGGTGAACTTACTTGTGGAACTGTAGCCTGACTGTTGCAGTATATAGTTTTACTCAACCACACTTTTCCACTTTAAAAAGGAACTGTGGTTCATGAGAAAAGACACATGCTTTAAACATTGTAAGAAAAATGTTAACATATCCCATACAATCTTCACCAACTTAAAGGCATTCACTGTAATTTCAATGTTCATTTCAATCATAATATGCAAATCAAAGTCTTACAAATGGCTCCAGCACATAGACACAGGCACCATCTATTACATGATTGAGAGCATCATAAATAGGTCGACACTTTCCGATGTCCTTTCTTATCTGTAAAAGAGAAAATCCAATAAAACTTGAGAAGCTAAGTGGACAGAGCCCCATTTGAAGTTCAGTCATCCAAAAATTTAAAACTATTAAGTACACTGCACAACATTTTATAGACTTCAAGAATATGTTGAGCCCCTTAAGAGGGGATGAGAGGAAGTACTCAGATACTAGTTAAACAATATCAAAGCAAATACATTGTTAAAGAAAAATAAATAAAACATACCCTCATCTTCAACCCACTAGCAAAAGACTCCACAGACTTTTCGACTTCGCCAGTAGTGTTTTTTACTTTCTGCAAAAAACAAAATTCAAATTAAACAAAATAACACTGGCACATATGGAACCTCACAAATGAATTTACCTTTAGAAAACATCCTTCTTTACTCAATGTTTACTGAACTCTACATTCCATTTGCACTTGGTGATTTCAAACCATAGACTTCAAGTTTTCACCTTTCCAATCTCACCTCAGGTGTAAAAGCAAATGACAACTGTGCCAAACATATTAAACACAAGTTATATTTTCAAGCAAACACTTGATTGATTACAACTCCTTAGTCACCAAGTACATTCTAAACTGGTGGTAACCCGTTGGTGCTTACTAATTTTTCTTCCTTCTAAAACCGAGTACTGTCACATTGAGAAAGCGGCGATTTCACAAATTAGAAACAAAATTTTGCCCCTTGCCTAGAGAATGAAGCCAGGCCTGAACTGATATTCTAATCTTTTACATATTAACCTTGCAGAAAAGGTGTTTTATGCAACTAAGACAACATTGAACACCAGTGGCCGTAACTAACAACAAATTTGTAACAAGTACGTGCATCAGAGTCAACAGTCACGATAAACTCAATACATGACAGACGTGCAGTTCTTACTCTCTCACATTCTCTGGAGACCTCTAATGAGTGCCCTTTTTGTGAATAATACAAAGTTTAAGTGATAAAACCAGAGTGCGTCGAGCTCTCACCTGATTCACATATGTAGTTCCGTTGTTGTTCACGCTGCTTTCTGCCTTTTTAATTCCCTCAAGCAAATTGTCAGTTTCAGACTGAAAAATAGTCACCAAATGTGTGAATCTTGCCAACTAAAACCAGCCAAACGCAAATTTTATGTCTTGTGGTCTGAACTGTATTCAGCAGAAATCGATATTGAAGTACGTTGACAACATGTTCTATGAGCTATCGTCTTCACCCGACACATAGAACACAGTCGTTTCTTATGCGTTTTTAAGGACATTTGTAAGCAGGGTTACCCAAAAAGACTGAAATCAACAAAGAAAGTAACCATACTTTCAGAACATTTACATGACTCCAACTTCAACCTTTCTGCCTTAAAAAGATCAATCAACAAATAGTTAAAATGAGTTAAACAGTCATCCATCAGTTCTGGTCTCACAACAAGCCAAAAAGCTTTATAAAACAATTTGTGTCAAACTTACGCAATGATTTTATATAGATTATCCATGTCACAAATGTACATCAATGTCCGACTTTGGAGCCTTTATTTCAGGAATGTTTCCTGCTCTTCCATGTGAGCATTTATGAAGCAGAGTAACAGTCAAATCGAAATTGTTTAAAGATACAAAGTGATTATTATCAAAGCAGTCTATACCTTAATGTCAGCACTTTTCTTCACTTCATTTGTTGCTGTTTCCAATTCGTCCTGAAAAGAAAGACATGTTCAGAGTACAATTTTAGAAAGAGACTGTACATTTTATTCGAAGATGGGTATTATTTTTATTATTCATCCAGGTGAATAACCAGATGAGAAGAAACTAGAAATCACAACTTCTGGAATCATAAAATAAATTTCCCAATGCTGCAGATCTGCCTCTCTCCTTCTAGTGGAAATGACTGGTTCATGCGAAAAATTCTGTCACCCTCTGACTGGTGTTCACATAAAACAACTGCAAGGCCATGGGGCCCGTTCCAAGAAAACTGACTTACCTAACATACATCAAAAATTTCAGCCAATTTTAGAACATAACTTAAAATTTGTCTCTAGTCTGTTTCAAGAAAGAAATCTCAAGTTTGACTTATCAAAAGTTTTTGACTTGAGTTTCCTCTTAATTTTGACTATGATACCGGATGTGGAAGTTTCAATGTTTGAAGTTAAAGCAAATCTTAGAGACCGAAGCCAAAAATGAACTTAAGATAGTTTCTTGGAATGGTTCCCTGGACCATCAGCCAGACAACTTAAATCTGACATGTCTGTGTCTATTTAAGGAGTGGCGCTTGACTTTATCTCAGACATCTTCTCTGACACCTCGTTCAAACCAGTATCCTCACATCTACACATTTTATTGTTATGGACAGCACAAAAAACATCAAGATTTAGCAAATATGACTGTTTTTAAATAAATACAGTAAGGTCAACAAAGAGTGAGACTGGGTGGCAGTGTAACTTACAACTTTCCCCTCCATTGTCTTCACTTGATTTTCTTGTATTTGTCCAAGGGTGACAGCACTGTCAGTGAGATTGATCTGTGGAAAAGAGGCAAAATTACCCAGGATTCAAAGGACACATACTATCGTTCAATGTGCCGCGTAACATTGCTTAAGCTACAATCATTTACCACTAGTTAAAACTAAGTCAACACTACCACTTCATGTTGTTCAATATCAGTACATAACACCAACTAAGACTCTTCTTTTGTAGTACACAGCAGCACTTAGAACATGGGATGTGTTAACAGAAGTCTAGGGATGACACCGCAGCAAAATGTTGGCCGACTCTTTAACAGCTACTCCATAACAAGGGTTGGCAAGGATGTGGCATTATCCTCAGTGGGCAATTTGCTCTCCAAGTGGGCAGGGGGCATCAGCAAAGTAGTATTGTTTCAGATAAATTTTATTACTTGGTATAATTGTCTTGGGAACCCATTTTTCGGGTCGTAAAGATATTGTGTTGATTTGACTTTTGATCACCTTGTTGCCATTCCCCTATCAATTATGTGGAAGAGAGCCCCCTTAGAAAAAGACTGGCCTCGCAAAACAAATTCCCCCACTTTGTGTCTATCTAGCAATTCATAAATAAACAATATTGACAACAAAATTTTATTAATTTCCACATTGTGCTGAAAGCATTTTGACAATTTCTGAATTGTGTTTCACAGGTGGGAGATTAAATAGAGGTGAGAATTTTTTCAGAAAACAAAAAACCTCCAATCGTCCTTTCCAAAGTGGGCATTTCTAGTGAACTTGCAGAATGGAAACTACATGTTTTTTCTAAAAACATTTTGTTCAAGTACTGTGCTGCAGATATAAAACAGTAAAAACATGAGAAAAATTAATGAATAAAAGTGACCACTGTAGAATACGATACTTACACCGGTAGTTGTTGAGAAAGTTGTTAAGTTATTAGCAAAAGCATTCAAGTCAATCTTGGTTATCTCTTGCCTAGCCTGTAAATAAAGTAACGTTTAGAATCTGTTATACACAGAAAACAGAAACTGGTTTAAACTGAAATGTTTCCACTCAAAATACGTTGAACAGTTAGCATCTAGCAATTTACAGTTGTTAAACATTCGAGGCTAAACAAAATTGTAGTTGTAAACTGATACAAGAGTTAAAGCAAAATAAAATCTGCAAATAAACTCAAATTAATAAATTGAAGAATGTGTTTTTGTTAGTATATATCTCAATCGGTCAAAAACATTTTGAAAATAAAACACATGTTCTAAAGCTAAAGTAGCATATTACAAAAAACCAATGGAGAATTTGGAACTCCCATGTTTAATAAAACTCCATTATATTTATAAAAATCACAAAGATGTAATTCATTCTGTCACTTATTATCTAGCCCTGCAAAATAATACTTACTACATTTAGTGCCACATACAAGCCAAGTATCCTACCTCGTTCAAAATTTTTGAGGTGTTGATATTGTCCAAGCTGGAGTTTCCAAGGTCTCGCAGCTGTTCTTCCAACTGTGGAGTGAGTATCTGGATTTGCGGCAGGTTGATAGAAATGTCGAACGCCCCAGTCAGGTTGTATTTCTACAACAAACTGTTATCTTGAGTACAACAATAATATGTAGATTACATATCAGACAAACAAGTGATAACTTTTAAACAACAATGAATAAAATGAAAAACACAAAAACCTCATATCATGAAATGAAATTCTAAAACTGTACGCATGATACAATTTTTGGTGAACAGCAAGAGACCTGAAGTAACTATTCTATCACATCATTTTCACTATCAATTCATATACTGAATCCTTTCATTCATTTTTTCAATAAATTCAAAAAGACATAGCGACCAGGGGCCCGTTCCAAGAAAACATACTAAGCTAAGACAAATGTTAAATTTCAGTCAAAACTTAAATTTGTCTCAAGTTCATTTCAAGAAAGAGAGCTTATGTTTAACTTAAGTTTTTGGCTTTAGATTTGTCTTAATTTTGACTATAAACTCAATGAAATAGGTGTTTAAGTTTCAAAGTTTGAAAGCTGAGACAAATTTTAGACTTGAGTAAAAAAACGAACTTAAGTCAGTTTCCTGGAACGAGCCTAATTTAAAACTTTAACCACTTTCAACAAAATAACTTTCATAAAATCTCTGCTCTTACCCAAAATTAGTTCATCTTTTAAAGGCACTGTGATCACCACCATTTAAAGGCACTGTGATCACCACCATTTAAAGGCACTGTGATCACCACCATTTAAAGGCACTGTGATCACCACCATTTAAAGGCACTGTGATCACCACCATGAAAAGATCTAACCCTTCTAGAGCACATGTTTTTTTAACATCATTAGGCATGATGAAATCAAAGGAATGAAAAGATTCAGGATGCTTCACACTCCAAGTGGTTGCAAAATGCTTCACATTGAATCCTTTTTAAAATCATTCTAATTGCATAGTTTTAATGGTTTATACTAAATGACTGTCCTTGGAACACAATTCTTCTTGAGGACTTGTAAAACACATTAAAATATGATATTCAAAGGTATCCAAATAAGTAGGACAAATTTTGCTTTTATACACAAATGATTTTCCACACATTCCAATCTAGTATATTTGGTAGATTGCAAACCAATATTTTAAGGTCAGTGGTCCAAAAACTAAGGCATGTTTTCATGCATACAATGACAACATTTTCATTTGTGACCCACCACCACAAAATGAGTCTTAAGTCGGAAACTCTATTTCCTGACAAGACTGCAAACAGTCGCTATCGGTTAAAATTAGGTCAGATTTTTTTTATTGCAGAATATGATTATTTATTCATTCTACTTCACAAAACAATACTTTAAAACAAGCAAACTTCATTTTAAACCTTATTTATTTCATTTTAAAAAACATCACCTTCTCCGCGACTGCATATCTCGTGAAATTTTCATCGAAATTTGCCGGTTTTCGTGTCCTCATTGCTCAGTCTTCCGATGACCCAATTCGCTCGTAAACAAATCAACAGAAAGGTCAAACTCTGCTCATTATGCATGTAGTAAGCTCTTTGAGTTTTTCGTCCAATCATCAGTCGTTATTTCACTTTTTGCAGTCGGGGTATTTTCAACAGATGTGTCACTCACCAGTCTTTTAGCTAGCAACGACCTTTTAACCCAATGCATCGCTGACATCATTCGCTAGAACTAGTTAAGTGGGTGTGAAACTGTGGGGTCGCGAGGTCACGGCATGTTTTCAAGACAGTAAGATGGCTGGTCGCCGTGTAGCTGATATCTCAGTGATTAACTCTTGCCTGTGACTGCCGTATCAAGATCAGCGAGAATTAACTGAACTCATCAAAGAGCACATTTGTTGATGGAGACAAGGAGCGATTTCGTGACAGCGACGAGTCGTCTGACGGCAGCAAATCGTCGCCAGAGGAGTTTCATGATCGACCCATCGTGAATACGGTTACGTTGGATTCCAAGTCGTTGGATTGGAACAAACAGAACTTGAAGAAAACAGTCCGGATTAGCTTAATCGCACAACAATGTCTTGTATCTGCAAAGCCAGTCGATAGGGGTGCAAGCAGCTGAATATTACTGCTAGAGAGAACAATCTTCGATAGGGCTGAATCACTTGGTGAGAAGTCGAGGAAATCGTTGCTCTTCAGTCAGTGTCAGTGGACTTGGATAGGGATGAGTGATTGTCATTTTTTTCAAAATTATTCACACTAGCGTAAAATTTTGAATTATTTTGAACAAAAATCAGCCAGGTACGTGTATTTTGTAATCTACAGGACTTCATTTTATTAAACTTCTCCAAAATAAACTTTAACTACTTGTTTTACTTGCGGTAAACCCTCCTGCCACAAGTGGACTGACCCTGTATACATTAGCTGGGAAATTTATTGACCCAGTTGCACCATCCCAACATGAATATCACTCCTTTTTGGCTGAGATTACATAATAAGGTCTATATTCTTTCTAATTTTTGATTACTTTTATTTGTTTATGTTGTTGTGTATACTAATAAGTCTGAAATGTAGCATTCAACTGCAGGTTGCTATGGAAATTTTAGAGACACTATCGGCACTTTTTGTCAGCCATTTTCCTTGACTTTTGAAAGCTCTAAATTTTCGCTTTCCCCGACTAGAATTGGCAATAACTCGGTCATTTGTGAAGATAAGGACATGTTTCATACCTCAAAATGATCAGAAAACTCTGTATTTTCAGAAAAAAATAACAATTAAAAAATGACAAATCCCGACTTAAGACTCATTTTGTGGTGGTGGGTCACATTTATGATTTATCAATCCTTTTGTATAAGGTATGGCTTTTCTCCACTTTTTACATAATAGCATGGTCTCTGAAAGGCAATGTGCAAATAAAATTTAAATGTAAATGGACATCACCCTGCCTATGTGTGTATGTAATAGGTATGAATGGTAATCAAAATATTCAGCATGTCTGTTATACTATGTTATGTGCTTATAAAAAAATCCCAATTTTCACGCACAAAATATGATCTAACCACATTTTCCCAATATTTACCCTAGTGCAGATTATTAGTTTTCTGAGAAATGTACCATAACAGAATAAATCCTGTGGAACTGAATGCAATTCAGAATATAACTAATGAAGAACATGTAAGTAGTCGGCCTCATTTCATTTTAGTTTGCGTTTGCCAGAAAAAGCCACTCACGCTTTGAAATAGCAGGAGTGTAAAAATCCCTTCAATGCATTTTCTCTTCAAGTTTGAATTTAAGGCCTCTGAAAGCGCACCCACTCAATCACTATCATACCATGAATCAAATGATTGACAGTTCAGCATGACTGCACTAAAAGGAAATCACCGATTCAAGAAAAAGTAGTGACCAAGCATTTTTACCTTCACATCTAATACTTCATCTAAATCAATGAAAGATGATAAGTGGAAGGCTTCATAGGCTGGTGAATCGCCTTTGCATTCTCTGAAATGAGAAAAAATAACTTCAGTAACATACAAGTGGCCTGCCATCTAATTAAAAATAGAACCAAAACATTGCAACTAAAGTAAGTTCTATGCACACCCATCAATCACCATCAATAACCACATTTTGACCTATGTGTATAAGAATAAGGCCAACAAAAGCATTTGGTTCTTGTCTACGACCACATTCTTTTGGAAGCTATACATCATTCACCACAAAAATCTAACATGCGTGACAAATGCAATGACTTAAGAACACTAGAAGAACCCAAGGGGATGAACAATTATTAGGTACACTTTTTGCTATTAGAGGCAATGTCTTCTCAAAAGAAGGCTGAAAGTCATATCTGTAACGCGTGTTATTTGAATGCTGGTCTTGAATGTCATACGGTTCACTTATTAAATGCTTAAAACCACCATTTACCTTGTTTTGAAAAGTGACTACAATGTCAGCATCGTTAAATCTTCCCTTATAAGACTGCATATCGTAATTGTGAATTCAATATCCCAAAAAGAGGAGATAAAAGAATACCAACTTCAGCTGAAAGTTTCTTCGCTCCAAGGACATGAGTGCGATGTATAATGTACCCAGGGCCAGTGTGTCATGTCCACCATGAGTTTCTTGTACACACACGAGCAATATCTGCCCTTTTCTGATATCCCACGGGAAGTTGAAAAAAGCCACAGTGTGGTCTAATACTAAGTTGTCACAACCACCACAATGCCACCTTCCACATTACATTTTCCCAAAATCTACAGGAAAACGAGCGGCAATAACTGACGACTTTTCACACGTAACACAATGAAGGAATATTAGTGCTGTGAATGGTTGTCGCGACTTTAAGAAGTATGTAACTAGTGTTTGTGGGTGTTCTAATCTGACAGTTGATCGACTTGTGGGGTTGTTTCTTTGGTGTTTTTGATATGAAATTAGTGATTTTAAGCACTCCAAGTTATGTACAACCTGCACCAAAACGTACTTAAGGGCATTAGCGACGGAGAAGTTCTTTATGGGTATGAAGGAGTCTGCCAAACTGGCCACTTTCATCCTCTGGTTTTCATTGACCAGTGAACGACACACCTCAGTGTAGAGTAAACCGCCGCCAAGAAACAGAATCAGTGTCACCAACATGAGTAACCAGGAGAAC
>NMRA01000836.1:0-45229 GCA_002633005.1 Phoronis australis
GTAAACCGGTATACGGTACAAGCGTTATCAAGCAACAGAAATCCAGTACTGGGCCAATACTCTCATGTTTACTGGGAGAAGGTAAATAACTTCAATGATTCAAAAGATGTTTACCCAATCACAAAGGTTTTAGAATATGGATCCCTCATAGCTTTTGTGAAGAACTTAGTCAGGCACTCAACCAAAATTATAGGCTTACAACTTTCTTTGTTTATTGGACTTTTGTTGCCAGTTGACACAATTCTTCAGCCAATTTGCAGGATGCATCAGAATTTATAAAAATGTGATGAACTAATTACTCCAACTACCTATCCTAAATTTGCAGTTAAAGGAGTTCTTATCGATAACAATGAGCAAACATCTATAGTGTAGGTTTGAAATATACCGTGTGAATACATCTATACATAGGCTGCAGCGAAGGACTTACCATCGTAGTTTGTAAATTAACTTATTTCTTGAGAACACCTTGATAACAAGTAGCAGTCTATGTTGATAAAAACAACGATGGGTTAAACTCGACTTGACATGTTTCGGCGTTTATGAAACACCATCTTCAGACGCAAAAACAGGGACCACCTTGCTACGTTCAACAACAAGTAATGATACACAGGCACAGTCAGTTACAGGGGAGCAACAATAGACTAGACTAACAATGACATCCTGTGGCGTGTCAGATGCCTATTGGGAACGGGCTTACGCCAATTGATATGTTAAGCCTTTTTGCTTGGTCTATTACAACAAGTCATTGAAAGAGCATTGTATGTGAACTTCTATCAGAATTTAGATGTTCACTGTCACAAATAAGTTGTACACTACTCTGGACTGTACGTCCATCGAAATTTTGACCTTAGGGTTAAATAAATAAAGAATCCTACACGAGTCTCAGGTTTATGACATGGGCAAAACCTCTGGGAAATTTTGAAGAAATTTTTCCCATTTCATAAATCTGAGACTAGTGCGGGCGTTGTTTTCTCACATGGATCGTATAAACGATGTTTTTCGCCGAAAAACTCGACGTGTCTAAAACTTTCAACACAATCATGACGCAACTTTTTTTTTAAAAAATACGCTTGTGCAATGAAAAGTAATTTATTTACTTTTTGTTTATAATTTTTAAAGCTTAACAATTGTAAATTGTATTCAGCTTTCTTAGCAAATACTCAAGTTAGAATCTAAAAAACAGTCCTTGAAGTTTTAATATTAAAACTTAAAACATTCTTACAAATAAGTCAGCGAGGCTTTCCCGCGCGTGAGCACTGAATTGACCTTGAGACAGCATACAACTGTAGCTTAGACAGTCTCACCGCCATTCTTGAGTTGGGACTGGTCTCCGTGTGAACACAGACTATAGTGTTTATAATCTATGGTTTGAATGAACGTGGATATGGAATACGCCGCCGAAATGGATGAGTCTGTTTAAGAACTTGTTTGCATGTTCTTCCGACTGGGAGTACGTAAAGTTGTGACACCCCTTATGTCAATCATAACGTTATCACCATAGACATCACATAGTAGTATTATAATGTCTCGATCGTAATTTCCGGCATTGTGTAGTTGGCGCGCGTTTGGTTGTTTTGTTGTTTTGCAGTGAAGCGTATGGATGTCTACTTTGCACTACTTTGTGATTCGCCCATGTAATATCTCTGATTTAGTTATTGAGGAGACTTGTGCCTCCTCTGGGAAGACGTAGATTTTCCAATCTGTAGTCTATACGGTAATCTATGGTTTAAAATATTCCTTCTTTCCCCTATTGCTGAACATTTTGAAAGTTCCTTTGAATCGCATTGGATTTAACTGTTGTCAACATCAGTCTGAATGTCAAAATCCTAACAAGGGCGGATCCAGGATTTTGAGTTAGGGGGACTAGGGCAGAGTGTTAACCAGGATTTTGCCCGTCAGACATTCGCACACTAGGCACACGAACTGCCAAATGGAATCTGGCAGAATGGGAGGCATGGCCTCTTGGTCCCCCTGCCGTAAATCTGCCACTGCCCAATGTCCATCTACATGCAATGCTTAATGCTCAGCTGTATGCCAACTGGCTAAATGCGCCTAAGTGATAATCTCAGGTCGCCAAAATGAAATCTGAGGTCTCCAAATGCAACTGGGTAACCCAGGTAGCCAGATCAAAACTGAGGTCGGAAGTCAACGACCTATACGTCGTGCCGCTGTTAAAATTACTCTTATCTCTTCCCATTTTTCTTGTAACTATTCAAACATTCGTTGCGGAGTATTGCGGTGTATGGAACGCAGGCAGACGATCGGAAACACTGGACGCGCGTTTCATGGTTCAAATTTGCCCGGCATTTGCCGAACAATTCCGTCTTCTGTTTCTTCTCTGTTGTAATCTGAACGCGCGTTTGATATTTGTTGACTGGTGAGGATGGCCAGTGGCGGATCTGGGATATCATAAGGTGCGGTCAACATTATGTCTCGCCGGGGCATCCAGCCTAAAATATGGAGGCTCGAATTTCTGAGAGAGTGGACCTTTTACCGAAATCAACGGGAGCTGCATCGCAATTACCGGGTTAGTTAATAATGAGCTTAATATTTCCTCACCCTTCTGTCGTATTATTTCTCAGCCATGGGGGGAGGGTCCTCCTTCCCTCCCCCACTTAAATCCGCCTACGTTGGCAAACGCAATGATTTCACGAAGTAAATAGAACACTTGTGAACCAATGGTATTGAACATAGGAAAAACTCATTAAGAAGTCATGAAAAATTTTGAAACGAACTTCGGGCTGCATGTCATCAAAGCGAGCACTGGTCTAGTGTTACTTCATTCTACGGGTGAATGATGGACTATTCAGGATTTGTATACAGATGACTGCTTTCATATGTGAAGAATAAATGCCGGTCCAGACATCAGGGAACAACATTTGAACAACGTTACTGATGTCATGCGGCGATCAAACGATGCATTTATGATCGTAAAAGGACACTTCAAATATATTTCGTTTACATCTGGTCGCGATGTATATTCAATGCTTCAACTCAGAAAGCTGTTTCACACTAGGGGTCGCTACTTAACTACATTTGCATATAGTTTGCGTGCGCGTGTGCTCATGTAGGAATGCCCGTGTATGAGTGTGCGTGCGAGAAAGTGTGCAAAAATGAGTGGTATATCTGTATAATGGTGCAATTTGTATGTGGTTATTCACGCTGGACATGGTGTCTGTAGAAGCAACTTCAGTCATTGTAAAGTGAGTACAGTTTTGTTCGTGTAACAACTTGAAAGTTTAGCAAGTGAGTGACCACGGATATCCATCGTCTCTAGAAGTGGAGAGTGTATTTATTTCCACTGATGATTTTAGGAATGTTAAAACATAAACGATCAGTTGCTGTGACTGATTTGTGAAATGGAGTCATAAGTTTAGGATTGTAGTAGCGAAATGTAACAATAAAGTTTCCTAAGAGATCTGAACGATACAAGTTAATTGGTGCATTGCTTCTGTTGTGCAAATTCAAAATGATAAAATTTTGAGATGAAAGTGTGAAATAGTTTGGCACAATAAGTTTTTCCCATCTTCTCATAACATTCGTATGGCCTTTTGCTGTTTCCAAACCCATGTTCTATTGTTCTCAAATATAATTAGCCACATCATTTGTACTTCATGTAAGTTTATGGTGAACACGTCCCTATTGTCTTAAGATTTTAGTGCTTTGCCTGTAGGGATTTGGTAACAGTGGTGTCCTTGAGAATAATTTCACTTTCAGGTGTGAAGATGGTTTCGAGTGCCGAGGATATCAAAACTCGATTATTCGGCCGACTTGACATGTCAGATTTTTTGATAATCGAGCCGAGCAAACAGCAAAAAATTGGCTTATTTGGAAAACTTGTTGGGGAAATCGCGCCACCGCTTTATTTGCGCCGAATGATGACATTACAGTAGACTGAACATGAATTGAGTTTTGGTTTTGACCTGGAGACGACCCCGATCGTCATATCTATGGAAAATCGCAGCCTTAGTTTAAAACACGCTACGAAGTCGGGTAAACAAAGACTATCGAGATTCAAGCTCATGATGACATCGCATCCGTATTCAGCCAAGGAGTATGCCGACACTTTCCCCCAACCTAAGTTGGATGAAGAGTATACGAAGGGTCGTCTACAAGGAAAGGTAGCCATAGTGACGGGTGGTAACTACGGAATTGGCCGAGCCATCGTGGAAAGATTCAGGTATGCACATTGCTAGCATGTGTAAAATGGTGATTGGAAGCGAAGTGGTCTACACATGTAGGCGCGCAGATAAACTAACAGAAAACCACTTGCATTATAGGCAGTGCCTTACATCCCCTGATAGATTTGATGGGTGAAATGTCTCGATCGATGAGATTCTCAGTTCTTTCATGTGCTAGTGTCCACCATGTAGGCATATAGCTTTTCCGAGAGTGGTTTATCACTAAAAAGAACACCCCTCCTTACAAGCAAAAATCGGTGAAAATGGAACATTGAGCATATTCTGTAAACGAAATCCTGTCGTACTTTTACTAACTGAGTACTCATGGTTTTGACTCGTGGTTTCGGGAGGTTAGTAATCAGGAGTGTTGGGAACAACTGTGGGATTGAGTGCCTGGACACACGTAATTTCGTGTGTGTGCATGCGCATGCTTGATCGGAAGTTTATCGATCACATCGCCATCACTTGCAAACGCATTCTGTGCTCATGTGCCTCCTGGCTCATATAGGTTGATGGTTATCACGTGTCTTAGGGTTAACCTTTGTTCTCCGAAATCATATGTTTCCTGTCGTTTCTTCGCTTTAACAGTAGTTACGTTTGACCATAATCTCCCTTCATTTTTTCCACCCACTACCACCCCGTTTTCCGGCGTTTCCTCTTACCTGAGTCCCGGCTAGGCTTTTTATTGTTCATCTTTCCGGAGATTATTATTTTATGTTTATTTATTATTTTACACTCATGTTTCTGTACAGTACGTTATCAATCATAATTAATGGTCTCATCGCCTACATAATGGTCTCCCTTTTATCTCTGGAAACGGAGCTTGCGATGCACCTATCATTTTCGAGACATACTTTGAACATAAATTGCAACTCTTGAAATCGAAGCCGGTGGTCGTAATACTACGTAAGAATAAACTGAGATCGTTTCTTAGACTTCAACCAATGAGAATTACTGAATGTTATGACACTGGTTTCATTATCTTTAACCGATGACATGAGAAGTGCTACTGACCTTTCGTAACACTGTGAAATAGAGTGTACCTGAACCAAATGATAAGGCAACGTACTTAATATCTGCCGCGTGTTAACGCTGTAGTTACGTTGACCCCTAGCCCAGACAGCATGAGCTAAAAATGTGTTTGAACTGCCAGTGATGCACACGTACCCGGTCACGGTCACAAATAGCGAGTGTAGACGTTGTTTGGTTCAATGCAAACGAGTGCTTGACAAAGAAAGCTTTTTGAGAGACAGAACGAGTTTATCTAAGTAATATAGCATGGCTGTTCATTAAATGTAGCTTAAAATGCATATCACCCTATTTACCTGGCAAAAAACCTAAAATCTGATCAGGGTTTTACTCTCATAGGCTCGTTCTTAAAGTCATATCACGCTATAGAATGTCTTTTATGAGTCTAATTTTTAATAGTCTACGTCGATTTTCGTTTCCTGCCAATTTAACAGGGCTGACACCAGTTAACTCTTTGTTTGTGTTAAAGTCCGGTTCATATACGTGGTCCTGTTACTTCACGGTAAGGATTAAAGCGGCCAGAAAGTAAAACTTACATTTTCCAAGTCTATAGCCTGTGAACTACTAATTGAAATTCCACGTAGCACAAACTTGGCAATCATGATAATATCTAGAGGAAATAAAATAATAAGACATCCACTTTCCCTTATGAAAAAAAAACACGAAGCAGATTCCTGGAAGGGACAAATAACATGTACGAGACAAGGCGAGACCTCGATAAAATAATAGTCGATCCCATTTGCAGACATAAAAGTTCCCAGGAGCTGTTTCATCTATGGCATCGATTATACAACTATAGGCCAATCCCTAGGTTGATATCAGGTCATGTGAACTGAGGAGAGCAATTTGGTCTTATGATTAGGTTTAGTACGTTTTGATGTACGCTTTCTGTCAGGGTTTATGTTTGCAACGTGAGATTCATCAGAACACATATAGTGACACGTCCCGGCGGCAGGAATGAAACGTGATATTCTGCGGTTTGCTCATCAACATCTTCCTAAAAAGGAAGTTGAAGTACCACATTTTGCACATCAGACAGCAGAAGTATCCGTGGTCGTGTAGTAACTTTTTATAAATTAACAAAACTGAGGCTTGACATTTCAATTCTATTGAAGCTTATTACATGTCTTCTTGATAAACTTTCATTGGAAATCATTTTCTTTGTTGTCTTTAAATAACATCACAGCGAAGAACGGTGCTTAAAAAGGGCTTTGGTTTCAGCTCCGATGGCGCCATCGTCGCCATCTTTGCCAGAAACGAGGAATGTGGCAACGCTGTCGTGAAGGAGACCAACGCCAAAGGTGGCAAGGTATCTTATTATAAGGTGGACGTGACAGATAGAAAGACATGTCAAGAGGCTGTGAAATCTGTTGCCGATGCTAACGGTGGAAGGATTGATATACTGGTAAACAACGCCGCAAACGTGGACGCACTCGGGGGTAAGTCTTTAGTTTGCAGCTGGTGTAGCTAAAACATTAATTTAAGGACTCTTGAGGGCCACTGAGATTTCTTCAAATAGAGGAAATGTTTACGAGCTTTTAAAAGACAGGATAGTCACGCATCTCTGAGATTAGAACCTATTAAAAGGCAAACAAATGTGTCACGAATACATTCCGTTTTTGCCGTAAGGTGGGGATGCGGTTTGCTGCAGACACCTATTTGCGAGAAAGTACGCAAATTAGCCAGTGTCTCCAGGAATAACCAGGAGCTAGCGAAATCTGAGCTCGAAATTCCCATACAAGTCTTGCCAAGATTTCGCGATACTACTGCGACCATGGACACCATAATAATATTATGTCTATGACTGCGACATTAACATCATGTTCGCACGTCATCTACATAATATTTGCAAGACATTATTGAGAATGTTTTACACAGCAAATTAAGTTCCTATTCCGCAAATATCTAACAAACGCTGTGCACAATTTTTTCATCACAATCTAAGAAGGTTACATAAAACCGGTTCGAAACACTTCAGCCAACTATGCGACTATTATGAGTAAAGTATTTTTCCGAACCTCTCAAATAGAAGAAAGCGGTACCACGGTCGAACACAGGGTGGTACTCAGTGGTACTTAGAGGCCTACAAGTTTGTGTATTCAACCAAATATTTGGAAAACTGAAGATTTTAACTCAGAAGAAATTAACATTTTCTGAAGCTAGATTGCTTGTAGCACTTGATTTTTGAGTTATGTCACTATACCATTTTTGGGTCACATAACTATGTCTTTAGTGAAATTGCCAAAAGGGGTACGTTCATGACTGCTCACACCACAAAAACGGCTTTAATACCATTAACTGATTGATCAAAATGTTTTAGAAGTGGTCTTCATAGCTCTGTTATATTTTACTATCAGTTCGTTTTCGTTATATCCATCTTTTTCATAGATATCAGGAACTTCATTACTTCCCATGAAAAAATAATACGTTTTAAAAACAATACTCAATAGTCGTTTGGTGCATAGTGCATAAAGCGTTTCGAATTTGTACCTTTTCAGGGTACTGCATAGTCTAAAAAATGCATTTGCGTGCTCCTAACTATGCCAATGTATAGCAGGAACTAAACGAAAATGCTATTTGAACATCATCAACGCTAAACAAAGTGCAGTTGTATTCAATGACGACTTGTAAATCTGAAAATATAAATTCCACAAATAGGTGACCTTTGTACTAATGGCGTACCTTGCAGGCTCACATAACCTACACCATGCAGTATTATTATTATTATTATTATTCCCAATTACCACGTCACGATACTTACTGGACACGGTTGAGTGATTTACGACAGATGGTTTTTGACACAAAACTCGTTCTTAAACAGATCTGGCAATTTTCAACCTACTTCATATTTACATTGTCGCTATATGCTGTGTTTCTAACTAATATTTCGGAAAAACCAATGTCAGAGATACGGAACGAACGTGCGAGTTCCAATCTAATCAACGTAGTTTTTCAACTTGTAAAGTTTATGGCCATTTAAAACAACGCGCACAAGTTCCAATGAAATCAACTTAACTTCCAACTTTGAAAGTTGGTGGCCATTTAAAACAACGCGGTGCTTTGAAATGTGCCCACGAATGTGCCGCAATTGTGTGGTTCTAGGGGTGTTCATTTGTATCATAAAGATGGCCACTAGATGGCGCAAAATACGTCGCAGACATCCAAAAACGAAAACATGCCATCACCTTGTAATAGAAAGATTTTCGCCAAATTTCATGATAAAATCTGTCAAGAAACTTCAGAGAAACAAAGTAAATGCAAAAAATGAAATTGACACTAGGGGACACAGCGTTCGTCGAATCCGTCTGAAAATCGTCGTCGTCCGTTGTCAGCTTCTTTGCAGTGGGTTTAGAAGGTACAGCTATGGGCGCACAAAAACTGCTCCACAATGATCGCAGACGTCAGAAAATCATCGTCAGCCGTCCCCTTCATAGTAAGAACATACATGTCAGTTTTCACAAAAAACTGACTCGAAGACAGTAAAAATGGCCACTAGGAGGCGCAAAATACCTGGTATCCATTCGAAAACGGGAAGATAGCGTCATCTCACTAATAGATTTTATGGAAATCCGAGGAACTTGGGAATATTTGTTAAAAATGATTTGTTTAAAACATTTAAAATCGATATTGTTGACAAGTCGTGTGATGGTATATTAGCTTTAAGACTAACTCATATACGCTCAAACTATTGTATAATTGTATTTTGTTGCTACTTACCACCTGAGAATTCTTCAAGGGGTTGTGATGCGGATAGTTTCTANACTTAGAGTACTTATTGTTGTGATGTAGGTAACTGTTCCTTTGTCAAATTATATGCAAATTTAGTCGGTTCGTTACTACTGGACACCAAGCTGTTTTCGTGGTTATTTTTGTGAGAAACCTTGTTTGCACATCACAGTATGGTGCAAAACGATCGTGACAAGGAATGGCTCACTAATTTTTTCTTTAATCATTTACAGTGTAGTTAGCATAAGTAGGTTTAATCAGCTGCTGGAACGTTTAAGGTACATTTTTATTTCCAGCCTTTGGATCTCTACAAAACTGAAGATGCATTCATTAAGAAACATGGACATACTCAAATGGGCAACAAGGTCATGTCAAGCTCTGGAATAGCCTCTGTCGTCGCTTTTATATGTAGCAAAGATGCCATGTACATCAATGCTGCTAACATCCCAGTGGATTTGGGATTCACCGCGATGGGACCTGAAGGAACCGGCATCAGTTCTGATTAATTGTTGCTCTTTTCCCCGAATGAAGAAACAGGGTTATGCATTCGTCTCCGTTCATTATGAGACTTTCTGATACGCTATATGTATCGCGATTGTCTGGATCAGCTTGTAGGAAATATAAATATCATCTTCAAAAGTGTTTGAAAGAATTTTAAGACGCTAGCTAAATGTTTTATGTAATTAAACAATAACAACAACATTTGCACCTACTTCCTTTTCACACTACACTTTCAGTTTCTGGGTTAAACTGCGAAGTCTAATAAATTGCTTCTGTATTGCAGAAACGGTAGTACTCACTCTAAGTTGTTTCCATTTTGTACCAAGTCACATGAAAAAATTTTCGCAGTATCCTGGCCAATCCAGCGCCAGAGGTCGCTAAAAGTGCCTTAAGATATCCGCGGCGGTGGATCNGCTTTCCGTCCTCGTGTTATTTTAAGATATGTGAACTCTAACGTAATCAGAAAAATGTGCGACGTCATGAGTGGAATCCGTCTCCCCCTGCGATTGGCCATGATAACACTGATGTTTGAGCCAAACTCCGAAGAAGTAGTCAGAACCCTGTAACACATAATGGACATGTGTTTTTTAGTACGAGTGGGAAGTGACTACATGTTATACAATCTAAGTACGAACCGAGAGGACAGTATCGAATTTCGTACATCTTTAGCCAAAATTTTTCGTATCAGCCTGCCTCATTCCGTTTCACTGAGATGTTAAGTGAAGCACGAGCGTCCTCATGACGAGTTTGATGTTTTTCGGTGGAAGCAGACCCAACAGCTTCTCAGAAATGGAAACCGTCGCAAAATCTGCTCTGTCCTACAGTAATTTGAAAGGAAGAAGTTCTTTGTAGCTTTAATTTTCATTTATTTTGCTTTCATTTGTGTCAGGTGGGCCTGAAAGTTCTATCGTTAACATCACAAGTATTGCGGCTGTGGATGCCATACCAACATTTTCGGCATATAATACGTCCAAGGCTGCTCTGCTAATGATGAGTAAATGCATGGCGCTGGATTTATCGTCTTCAGGAGTGAGAGTCAACTGTGTTAGTCCAGGATGGACGTGGACAGGAATTGTAAGTATAGCTGTATTGCTTGACTGATAAAGAAAGTCTCGATACGGTCTTCATGGAAGTATCAGATTATGCAGTCTAGAAAGTAACTCTTCAGTTTGTGCAATTCCTTGCATGAAGTGACTCTAAAGCTGCCTTCCTTTGGAAATAATGATTTAGAGTACTAGTCTTATTGTTGTGATACAGGTAACTGTTCCTTAGTCAAATTATATGCACATTCTGTCGGTTCGTTACTGTTGGACACCAAGCTGCATTTGTAGTTATTTTTGTGAGAAACCATGTTTCAACATCACAGTATGGTGCAAAACGAGCGTGTCAAGGAATGGCTCACTACTTCTTTCTTTAATCATATACTCAGCACAAGTAGGTTTCATCAGCTGTTGGAACGCTTAAGATACATTTTTTTATTTCCAGCCTCTGGATCTCTACAAAACTGAAGAGGAATTCATAAAGAAACGAGGATATTCTCAAATGGGCAACAAGGTCATACCAAGCTCTGGGATAGCCTCTGTCGTCGCTTTTATATGTAGCAAAGATGCCACGTACATCAATGCTGCTAACATCCTAGTGGATTTGGGCTACACCGCGATGGGACCTGAAGGAACCGGCATCAGTTCTGATTAAATATTGCTCTTTTCGATGAATCAAGAGACAGGGTTATGCATTCGTCTCCGTTCATTAGTAGTTCTGACATTCTGATACGCTATATGAATCACGATTGCCTGGATCAGCTTGTAGGAAATATAAATATCATCTTCAAAAGTGTTTGAAAGAATTTAAGACGCTAGCTAAATGTTTTTATATGAACAAACAATAACAACAACTTTTGCATGTACTTCCTATTCACACTACACTTTCAGTTTCCGGGTTAAACTGCGAAATCTAATAAAATACTTCCGTATTGCAGAAACGGTAGTACTCACAGTAAGTTGTTTCCATTTTGTACCCAGTCACATGAATAAATTTTCGCAGTATCCTGGCCAATCCAGCGCCAGAGGTCGCTAAAAGTGCCTTAAGATATCCGCGGCGGTGGATCGATCGAAGTAGGTGAGAGCACATTTGTTAGGGTTACCAGAAGCTCGAAACCATCAAAAGCAGGAAATAAGCTTAACAGGATTTTATGTTCCGTACACGACAGAAACTCGTAAAAACGCAGGATTTCACGAGAAATCTCCATGTGTTACAAGCAAAGCACGTGATCACACCTGTGTTAGCTTAACTCTCAGTTCAGAATTGAGATCCATAAACGCAAGAATTTCGGTATGGAAGCTTATCATTCATCCCATACTTCCAATGTAATACATGGCGATATCTTACGGGGTCTTACGTGATTTTGCGTTATCGTAAGATTCTCATGACGACGGAAAGCACGACCGGGGTCGAGTTCAATAACGCTAGTACATCGACAAATAGCACTGAAAATCCGCGAGACTGTAAGAGATATTGTCGTGTATCTTCAATGAGAGCACGTGATTTTGTTAGATTTTCTCGCCTTGAGAGTAATCTATTGATTTCTACTCCGATTATTTTTTTTCTGATCAACCGCAGTAGCAAGTAGTTTGGCACTTGTAGTCACACTTTTAAGCAATATACACGTTCAGCCATACATTCTGTATGGGCAATGGAAAGCTATCAAGTTCCGGCTATTTTCCCCGGAGTTGTGGGTCCCCCTCAGTGTCCACCCCTCTCGACACCCCTGACTAAGTGTTCAATTTGGTTTGCTACGTGTTTTTATCCAAATTACATCGAGTATTCACTGTGAAAACCACGATTTACTTGTTGAGACCGGTGGGCATGTGAAAATAGACTTTGTTGATATAATCGAGATCCCGATAAGTCTCGCGATAATTAGGTCGAGATCCCGAGATAATTAAGTAGTGATATCCAGATCCTGACGTAGTGAAGTTGGTGTCTCGAGATCCTGAGATAATTAAAAAAGAAAGACGAGATATCGCCTTGGAGCCTTCGTACCTCCGATCTCGTCCTAAGGTTGTGCCGCAAATGTGTAGCATGTGGTGGTTGCATTGTTTGGAATTTACACTTTTCGTAACATAACCGTTTTTTTGACCAAATTGCATTAAAAAGCCCTTTGTCAGTTCTGTATGGTGTATAATTACAGCAGAAACAGACGATACATAATTTGATTCATAAACAATCATCATTTCGCGTACCTGGCAGGCTAAAAAATATCACTAAAATGCAAAAATAATGGGATGTAATAGTAACACGAAAATGAAATGAACCGGGGAGGTTCAAATGACTAATTAAACCAGCAGTGCAATAAGTTCAATGATTCAAAATATGTTCACCCAATCACAAAGGTTTTAGAATATGGATCCCTCACAGCTTATGTGAAAAACTTAGTCAGGCACTCAACCAAAATTATAGGCCTACAACTTTCTATGTTTATTGGACCTTCATTGCCAGTTGACACAATTCTTTCGCAAATTTTTAGGATGCATCAATATTTATAAAATTGTAATGAACTAATTACTCCAACTACCTATCCTAAATTTGCAGTTAAAGGAGTTCTTATCGATAACAATGAGCGAACATCTGAAGTGTAGGTTTGAAATATACCGTGTGGATACATCTATACATAGGCTGCAGCGAAGGACTTACCATCGTAGTTTGTAAATTAACTCATTTCTTGAGAACACCTTGATAGCAAGTAGCAGTCTATGTTGATAAAAACAACGATGGGTTAAACTCGACTTGACATGTTTCGGCGTTTATGAAACACCATCTTCAGACGCAAAAACAGGGACCACCTTGCTACGTTCAACAACAAGTAATGATACACAGGCACAGTCAGTTGCAGGGGAGCAACAATAGACCAGACTAGCAATGACATCCTGTGGCGTGTCAGATGCCTATTGGGAATGGGCTTACGCCAATTGATAAGTTAATTTCTGCTTGGTCTATTATAACAAGTCATTGTAAGAGCATTGTATGTGAACTTCTATCAGAATTTAGATGTTCACTGGTCCGGGTTTTCAAATGCCGAATAGTTTCGCCAGTATGACTCGAACCACATCCAGTTCACAGGTAAGTTGTACACTACCCCCGGACTGTACAATGTACGTCCATCGAAATTTTGACCTTAGGTTTAAATAAGTAAAGAATCCTACACGAGTCTCAGGTTTATGACATGGGCAAAACCTCTGGGAAATTTTGAAGAAATGTTTCCCATTTCATAAATCTGAGACTAGTGCGGGCATTGTTTTCTCACATGGATCTTATAAACGATGTTTTTCGCCGAAAAACTCGACGTGTCAACACAATGACGCAACTTTTTTAAAAATACGCTTGTGCAATGAAAAGTAATTTATTTACTTTTTGTTAGTAATTTTTAAAGCTTAACAATTGTAAATTGTATTTAGATTTCTTAGCAAATACTCAAGTTAGAATCTAAAAAACAATCCTTGAAGATTTAATATTAAAACTTAAATCATGCTTATAAATAAGTCAGCAAGGCTTTCCAGCGCGTGAGCACTGAATTGACCTTGAAACAGCATAGCTTAGACAGTCTCCCCGCTTTTCTTGAGTTGGGACTGGTCTCCGTGTGAACACAGACTATAGTGTTTATAATCTATGGTTTGAATGAACGTCACGGTGGATATGGAATACGCCGCCGAAATGGATGAGTCTGTTCAGTGGCGGATCTAGGATATCACAAGGGGGGGCCCAACATTTTGTCCGGCTGTAAGCATTTGCGCAAAGTGAACCACAATTGTAGATGCGCATAGCACCGAATGGGGGGAGGTCGGGACGGGAAAAAACGGAGAACGTGTCAAACAGGAAAAGCTGAACGTACCAAAGACTCTAACTCACGACCTGGCACATACAAAGCGTGTGCGTTACCAATACACCACCACGATTTAACTACATTCATACTAAAAGACCTACTTGGTTATGGTCCACAGCGTTTGCGCGCGAAACCTACTTGTTTTCGTAATGTTATACGTTTAGTATTTTGTGCCATCAATTCTTAGCAAATTTGTCGTATTTAAAATAGTCTTCAAATGCCCAAAAGACCAAATCCGTTTTTCGTGTTGGCAATAATGACGGGATTGCTTTGGAAATCTTCTTAAGATAAGGCTTGACAAAGAGAGTATTGCGAGTTTCTGAGTGGTTCACCAAGGCTTCGATTAACATTCACATCTTACCAGCAGCTTCTGTTTTTTCATCGTCACTCAGGTTCCATTCTCTTTAAAAAATGAAGTAAATTTTCTTCATTGCACAGTGGAGCAGACGACAAAAACGGAGTCGTAGTGCGCAGCGCCACTGCCGGTCGCCTGGGAAATCGCGGGAGAGCCTATACTTAGCCATAGTTCTGTTACGAATGCGCCATGNATAAACTCCATTTCCCTACGCTCTTACTGTTTTATTGTTTTTGCGGCAGCCAAGGGGGGGGGCCTAAATCCGCCTATGGTCTGTTTAAGAAGTTGTTTGCATGTTCTTCCGACTGGGAGTACGTAAGGCTGTGACACCCCTTATGTCAATCATAACGTTATCACCATAGACATCACATAGTAGTATTACAATGTCTCGATCGTAATTCCGGCATTGTGTAGCTGGCGCGCGTTTGGTTGTTTTGTTGTTTTGCAGTGAGGCTTATGGATGTCTACTTTGCACTACTTTGTGATTCGCCCATGTAATATCTCTGATTTAGTTATTGAGGAGAGTTGTGCCTCCTTTAGGAAGACGTACATTTTCCAATCTGTAATCTATAAGGTAATTTATGGTTTAAAAGATTCCTTCTTTCCCTTATTGCTGAACTTTTTGAAAGTCCCTTTGAATCGCATTGGATTTAACTGTCAACACCAGTCTGAATGTCAAAATCCTAACAAGGGCGGATCCAGGATTTTGAGTTAGGGGGGCAAGGGCAGAGTGTTAACCAGCTTCAGACATTCGCACACACGAACTGCTAAATGGAATCTGGCAGAATTTTAGGGGAGGCATGGCCACTTGACCCCCCTGTAAATCCGCCAAAGCCCAATGTCCATCTACATGCAATGCTTAATGCTTAGCTGTATGCCAACTGTGTAAATGCGCCTAAGTGATAATCTCAGGTCTCCAAATGAAATTTGAGGTCTCCAAATGCGACTGCATGTAGACAGATCAAAACTGAGGTCGGAGGTCAACGACCTATACGTTGTGCCGCTGTCACCGTTATTTAAAATTACTCTTATCTCTGCCATTTTTCTTGTAACTATTCAAACATTCGTTGAATATTGCGGTGTATGGAACGCAGGCAGACGATCGGAAAGACTTGACGGGCGTTTCGTGCTTCAAATTTGCCCTGCATTTGCCGAACAATTCCGTCTTCTGTTTCTTCTCTGTTGTAATCTGAACGCGCGTTTGATATTTGTTGACTGGTGAGGATGGCCAGTGGCGGATCTGGGATATCATAAGGTGCGCTCAACATTATGTCTCGCCGGGGTATCCAGCCTGAAATATGGGGGCTCGAATTTCTGAGAGAAAGGACCTTTTACCGAAAACCAACGGGAGCTGCATCGCAATTACCGGGTTAGTTAATAATGAGCTCAATATTTCCTCACCCTTCTGCCGTATTATTTCTCAGCCAAGGAGGATGGGTCATCCTTCCCTCCCCCCCCCTTAAATCCGCCTATATGTTGGCAAACGCACTGATTTCACGAAGTAAATAGAACACTTGAGAACCAATGGTATTGAACATAGGAAAAACTCATTAAGAAATCATGAAAAATTTTAAAACGAACTTCGGGCTGCATGTCATCAAAGCGAGCACTGGTCTAGTGTTCATTCTACGGGTGAGTGATGGACTATTCAAGATTTGTATACAGATGACTGCTTTCGTATGTGAGGAATAAATGCCGGTCCAGACATCAGGGAACAACATTTGAACAACGTTACTGTTGTCATGCGGTGATCAAACGATGCATTTATGATCGTAAAAGGACACTTTAAATATATTTCGTTTTCATCTGGTCACGATATATATTCAATGCTTTAACTCAGAAAGCTGTTTCACAGTAGGGGTCTCTACTTAACTACATTTGCATATGTTTGCGTGTGCGTGTCCTTGTAGGAGTGCTCGTGTATGAGTGTGCGTGCGAGTAAGTGTGCAAAAATGAGTGGTATATCTATATAATGGTGCAATTTGTATGTGGTTATTCACGCTAGACATACATGTAGTGTCTGTAGAAGCAACTTCAGCCATTGCAAAGTGAGTACAGTTTTGTTCGTGTAACAATGAAAGTTTAGCAAGTGAGTGACCACGGGTATACATCGTCTTTAGCGGAGAGGATATTTATTTTCACTGAAGATTTTAGGAATGTTAAAACATAAACGATCAGTTGCTGTGACTGATTTTTGAAATGGAGTCGTAAGTTTAGGATTGTAGTAGGCGAAATGTAACAATAAAGTTTCCTAAAAGATCTGAACGACACAAGTTAATTGGTGCATTGCTTCTGTTGTGCAAAGTCAAAATGATAAAATTTTGAGATGAAAGTGTGAAATACTTTGGCACAATAAGTTTTTCCCATCTTCTCATAACATTCGTATGGCCTTTTGCTGTTTCCAAACCCATGTTCTATTGTTCTCAAATGTAATTAGCCATATCATTTGTACTTCATGTAAGTTTATGGTAAACACAATGCTATTGTCTTAAGATTTTAGTGCTTTGCTTGTAGTGAGGGATTTGGTAACAGTGGTGTCCTTGAGAATAATTTCACTTTCAGGTATGAACGGATGGTTTCGAGTGCCGATTTGTCTGGAGGATATCAGAACTCGATTATTCGTCCGACTGGACATGTCAGATTTTTTGACAATCGAGCCGAGCAAACAGCAAAAATTGGCTTATTTAGAAAACTTGTTGGGGGAAATCACGCCACCGCTTTATTTGTGCGTCGAATGATGACATTACAGTAGACTGAATTGAGTTATGGTTTTGACCTGGAGACGACCCCGATCGTCATATCTATAGAAAAGCGCAGCCTTAGTTAACACGCTACGAAGCCGGGCAAACAAAGACTATCGAGATTCAAGCTCATGATGACATCGCATCCGTATTCAGCCAAGGAGTATGCCGACACTTTCCCCCAACCTAAGTTGGATGAAGAGTATACGAAGGGTCGTCTACAAGGAAAGGTAGCCATAGTGACCGGTGGTAACTACGGAATTGGCCGAGCCATCGTGGAAAGATTCAGGTATGCACATTGCTAGCATGTGTAAAATGGTGATTGGAAGCGAAGTGGTCTACACATGTACGCGCGCAGATAAACTAACAGAAAACCACTTGCATTATAGGCATTGCCTTACATCCCCTGATAGGTTTGATGAGTGAAATGTCTCGATCGATGAGATTTCCCATACCAAAAGACCATGTTTGCCGCAAGCTTGCAGCAAACATGCTGCAAGCTTGCGGCAAATAATTTTGTTTGTAGCAAACCAGCCGCAAAGTTTGCAGGAGTTTGCCGCTACCCGCAACTCAGCCGCACACATTGCCGCAACCTTGCTGCAAACACTGAAGTTTGCAGGAATGTTGCGGCAAACTTGGTGATTGAAAAAGTGTTTGCGGGGAAGTTGACTCTCGGATTCTCGTGTGCCATCCCTTGTCTTTCCGAATGGAGTAGGCTCTCGCAGCCAGCTTTCCTCGTTTCTGTTTCAAAACTACTGGCAAATCTGTGCGGAAAACTATGCCATCCCTTACCTGTCTGTTCCAACTTGCTCTCCATACTCGATCCCTGCCAAAAATTGACATAAATTTGACCACCACTGGGTCGGGCGACTCGTCGTGTTTAACTTTTCGGGGAATTCGATGAACGTTTACGATAGAAAATGTACTCGCAAAGTCTGGGGCTATACCGAGAGAGACGACCAAATCTCTCACCTTCGACTGTATGTCTTCTTTAATCCCGTCAGAGTCATTCAANCGGGAAAGTTGCAGGAAACTTTATTGGTGAAAAAATGTTTGGGGGAAAGTTGCAGGAAACTTTATTGATGAAAAAGTGTTTGCGGGAAAGTTGCAGGAAACTTTATTGGTGAAAAAGTGTTTGCGGGAAAGTTGCATGAAACTTTATTGGTGAAAAAGTGTTTGCGGGAAAGTTGCAGGAAACTTTATTGGTGAAAAGTGTTCTCAGGAATAGGTGAAAAAGTGCTTGCATGAAATTTGCAATAAACTTCAATGTTTTAAGTGTTAGCATTAATGTGACAATGTTAGAAATTGTGAAATTGTTTTTATTTTCTAAATTTCAAAGAAACCTCAAATCCGAGAACCTAAGCAGGACAGTTACTTATTTTAGTTTACTTACCTAAATGTGACCTATTGTTGGGTAAGTTACATCGTTAAAAACACCAAATGCTCAAAGATGACCAAATGCGACCTAAAACACTAGAGAATATATGTATGTTCTTTGTTTTTTATTCAGTCACTATACTTAACAAGTTTTCATACTGCTGTCAAAGTCAGTACAGCAAAATATTAAATGCAATTGCTTTAAAACAACAAAGGCAGTGTTACCTGCATGTTGTGTAAACAAGCACAATAAATATTCATACAAACCATACACAAATATATGATCCAGTTTTACCAAATGTGCAAGTATTAGCATTTAGAGCAATTTGTACTTTTCCAACATTTGAAATTATCTCATAATCAGGTGGTAGCTGCCAGTCTGCAGCTACAGTAAAATTTTGTCTATTTCGGACAAAAATAATTGCCAAAAATTACTCATTTTGATTTTTCAAGGACATGTAGCATTGTTGTGAAGACTCACAATTGTTCAACATATTATCGGACTTGGATATGACTCGTGATTCTTGTGGTACTGCCACATTATTTATGAAAAAATAGGAAATTTAATTTCACTAGTGTCCTTATTTTATTGTTTTATGTTTCTAGGGTTATTGTTCACTTTAATCATACTAGCCCAGCTACATGTTGAACTGCTAGGACAGTTTTCAAGGAATGCCTCTTGAAATACATTAATGTTTAATGCCTCTAGGGCTGTTGATTGTTTATTTAAATTATGCTAGCCCAGCCACATGTTGATCTGGTGGGACTGTTATCAAGGAAAGCATGTGGTTGTCAAGGTTACATGCCTGGGAAGTGACCTATAAACTTTCATTTGAACCAAATTCAAAGGTTTTGGTACAGCCTAGATACTACATGGATAACTGAAGTGAGTTTTGAATTTAAAATTGTATTTATATTGATGTGCTTGTTAAGTAAAATTACTTAAACTTCATTCATGAACCAGTAGTTTCGGTCTTACAAACAAAAGGAAGTTGATTTTCTTACTGATTCAGCCAAATTGGAGGTTATAATGGTTAGGGAAAAGTACAGCACAGATTTCAAATGAGTTAACTGGAGTTGAGACCAGAATCAACTAGTTTCCAAAACGTTGTCAAGTAACATGTAACCAGTCCTTCAAAATAATCACTTAATTGAGACAGTAAAACTTAGGTTTGTGTCAATTTTCACATCGCTCTCTGACTGTTTGATTCACAATAGGAACAACAAATTTTTATTTTGGTTAAATGCATGGTAACTATTGGGCACAAAATAAGATTAGCATATTGTAACTACTGGTAGGTGTTTTTACTGTCATCACTTTCAGTCATATGCATTCTCAGTCTGCAGTCAAACTATTGAACACAAGTTTAACTGTCTGTTCATACATGAGCAGAAGAGCAAAAGTTCGACTTAAAACGTAATTGAGATTCTAATAATGCTATCACAAATGCCTTTTTGTGGAAAGTGAAATGGCATTCATATTTTAGGTTTGTGAATATTGAGTGACATAATGTACTTGATGAAAGCCAGAGACACTGCAGAGGTTACGAGGCAACAAGTTCGAGTTGAAAACACCGGAACAAATGGCGTACACAGCATCTCAAGGTTGATTCGAACAAACATGGATGAAAACACTAGCGATCATCCCATATCAACCCTATGGAACACCTCCGATTGCTGTAATGCAGATTAGTCTGGAGTAGAATGTGTTTAGAACGTCCACTAGTGTGGTAATAACTTGGTATAACCTCTGTAGTTGTTCTTTTCAACACCATGGTAATATTGTAGAATAGAAAGGTATAATTTATGGTTGATGCCTTAGATAAATGAATGATGTTATTGGATGATATCGCTATAATCGAAATATTGCAAATTTCAACATATGCCTACAAGTTAAATGATAGCCCATTCAGTAGATTGATGTATCATGAAACCATATTGGGAAGCAAAAATAGTTATCGTTGAAGTATTCTACAGTTCTCAAGTATTTTAGATGAACATGGGAAAAATAAATATGTTTATAATTGTTAAGAGTGATTTTTTCACTTGACAAGTAATGAGGTAATTTAAAATAAAATGCTTAAATATGCTCGACATGCAGTTCTAAGCATGCCTTTCCACGGGGGAAAGTCAGGTTTCATGCTTTTCTCCACTGGCATTCGACATATTTTGCGCCATTTTCAATGCTAATAAAAACTCCGTTGGGTGCATTTCAACGCTCTGTGTTGCTGTTGTTAGTTTAGTCAAGTAAATAATATCGTTGTTGCAATTATTATAGATTTTGTCGTGCTTTAAGAATAAAACATCTTGGTATATTGTAATTAAAGCTTGGCATACATTTCAAGTTGTTCTCTCAAGATACAATTTTGATTGTAATACAAGTATTATTACTAATTGCCACTATAGACACTTTTATAGTTTCTGTTATTCATTGTCATGTGATTTTCATTTCATTTCTAGTCATTATACATCAGATTGAATATTAACATGTTAAATCTAGTGTGCAACTGATTGTGTATTTTCTTGCTTTAACAAGCAGGCATGCAATAAAAATTATGTATTTGTCAGCTGGCATTTTTGCATTAAGTTATTTATGCCAAGTATGTTGTAGGCTTGCAGCAATATTTTTTTCTGGCGGTTCGCAGAAACTTCTATATAACCCCATGAAGATGTTTGCGGCAAGCTTGCAGCAATCTGTGCGGCTGGGTTGCAGGAACTGTTCCATATAAGGACATAGAGATTTTGCGGCAAGCTTGCGGCAATGTGTGCGGCTGGGTTGCAGGAACTGTTCCATATAAGGACATAGAGATGTTTGCTGCATGCTTGCGGCAAACTTCATTTGAATGGTAAAAGTTCGCTGCATGTTTGCGGCAAGCATGCCGCAAGCTTGCGGCAATGTTTGCGGCTGGTTTGCAGGAAATTTGCATCCACTCTTTGGTCAGAGTTGATTCTACGTGTTTGCGGCTGGTTTGCAGAAACTTTTGCAGCAAGCTTGCCGCAGCTTTGCGGAAGCTTGCGGCAAGTGTTTGCAGGAGGGCTTTTTTGGTATGGGATTCTCAGTTCTTTCATGTGCTAGTGTCCACCATGTAGGCATATAGCTTTTCAGAGTGGTTTATCACTAAAAAGAACACCCCTTACAAGCAAAAATCGGTGAAAACGGAACATTGAGCATATTCTGTAAACGAAATCCTGTCGTACTTTTACTAACTGAGTACTTATGGTTTTGACTCGTGCTTTCGGGAGGTTAGTGATCAGGAGTGTTGGGAACAACTGTGGAATTGAGTGCCTGGACACACGTAATTCCGTGTGTGGGCATCAATGCGCATGCTTGATCGGAAGTTTATCGATCACATCGCCATCACTTGCAAACGCATTCTGTGCTCATGTGCCTCCTGGCTCATATAGGCTCATGGTTATCACTGTTGTCTTAGGGTTAATCTTTGTTCTCCGAAATCAAATGTTTCCTGTCGTTCCTTCCCTTTAACAGTAGTTACGTTTGAGCATAATCTCCCTTCATTTTTTCCACCCACTACCACCCCGTTTTCCGGCGTTTCCTCTTAACTGAGTCCCGGCTAGGCTTTTATTGTTCATCTTATTTTATGTTTATTTATTATTTTACACTCATATTTCTGTACAGTACGTTATCAATCATAATTAATGGTCTCATCGCCTACATAATGGTCTCCTTTTTATCTCTGGAAACGGAGCTTGCGATGCACCTATCATTTTCGAGACATACTTCGAACATAAATTGCAACTCTTGAAATCGAAGCCGGTGGTCGTAATACTACGTAAGAGTAAACTGAGATCGTTTCCTAGACGTCAACCAATGACAATGACTGAATGTTATGACACCGGTTTCATTATCTTTAACCGATGACATGAGAAGCTATGATTAACAACATGCTACAGTGCTACTGACCTTTCGTAACACTGTGAAATAGAGTGTACCTGAACCATTGATAAGGCAACGACGTACTTAATATCTGCTACGTGTTAACGCTCTAGTTACGTTGACCCCTAGCCCAGACAGCATGAGCTAAAAATGTTGTGTTTGATCTGCCAGTGGTGCAGACGTACCCGGTCACGGTCACAAATAGCGAGTGTAAACGTTCTTTAGTTCAATGCCAACGAGTGCTTGACAAAGAAGGCTTTTTAAGAGACAGAACGGGTTTATCTATTATAGTATGGCTGTTCATTAAATGTAGCTTAAAATGCATGTCACCCTATTTACCTGGCACAAAACCTAAAATCTTATCAGGGTTTTACTCTCATAGGTTCGCTCTTAAAGTCCTATCACGGCATAGAATGTCTTTTATGAGACTAATTTTTAATAGTCTACGTCTATTTTCGTTTCCTGCCAGTTTAACAGGAGTGACACCAGTGTTTAACTCTTTGTTTGTATTAAAGTCCGGTTCATATACGTGGTGCTGTTACTTTACGGTAAGGACTAAAGCGGCTAGAAAGTAAAACTTACATTTTCCAAGTCTACAGCCTGTGAACTACTAATTGAAATTCCACGTAGCACAAACTCGACAATCATGATAATATCTAGAGAAAATAAAATAATAAGACATCCACTTTCCCTTATGAAAAAAAAACACGAAGCAGCTGGAAGGGACAAATAACATGTACGAGACAAGGTGAGACCTCGATAAAATAAAAATCGATCCCATTTGCAGACATAAAAGCATCATTTGCAATGGCGAAACACGATTTTGAGCGAGAATTAGACATTATCATGCAGACAGAGAGGAGAATGTATACGGGAATCAAACTTTAATACTTGAAAAATCAAATACTGAATTCGATTTCCCACTTAGCGAACTTTCGTCGGCCTTGAGGGCGTATGAACTTGATCGACGTGCAAGAGAAATGCTGCAGATATAACAGTTTTGCACCAGAAGATACGTTTGGGACCGGATTGCATGTTGAGTGTTATTTATACTGCTGCAATTATATTACTTCAAACTATTTTGATGATCGAACGACGTCGAGTCGACGTTGGCCGACCTTTTGAACTTTCCATGTCAGAGGGCACTGTTGAAGTACATGTACACTGTAGTGCGGAGAGGAATACGGAAGACAATATCACATGGTTGTATTGCACTCGACTGATTCAACGTGTATGGGATAAAATATATTAAATCAATCCGAAAATGAAAGGGCATTGTAGTCTCTTTAACAGAAAGCTATTTGTCAAATTTCATATCACGTACGTCACATGAACATCTTCTCCGTCGAGGTTTTTAAGGGCTTGGAGCTTGGGTCTATTCTTATTATATTTGTTGTGTCCAGGCATAATATTAACGGGGTTCTGTCATATGATTCTTCACAACAAGAAAAGCTGGAACTAAGTTCCCAGGAGCTGTTTCATCTATGGCATCGATTATACAACTATAGGCCACTCCCTAGGTTGATATCAGGTCATGTGAACTGAGGAGAGCAATTTGGTCTTATGATTAGGTTTAGTACGTTTTGATTTACGCTTTCTGTCAGGGTTTATGTTTGCGACGTGAGATTCATCAGAACACATATAGTGACACGTCCCGGCGGCAGGAATGAAACGTGATATTCCGCGGTTTGCTCATCAACATCTTCCTAAAAAGGAAGTTGAAGTACTACATTTTGCACATCAGACAGCAGAAGTATCCGTGGTCGTGTAGTAACTTTTTATAAATTAGCAAAAATGAGGGTTGACATTTCAATTTTATGGAAGCTTATTACATGGCTTCTTAATAAAATTTCATTGGAAATCATTTTCTTTGTTGTCTTTAAATAACATCACAGCGAAGAATGGTGCTTAAAGAGGCCTTTGGTTTCAGCTCCGATGGCGCCATCGTCGCCATCTTTGCCAGAAACGAGGAATGTGGCAACGCTGTCGTGAAGGAGACCAACGCCACAGGTGGCAGGGTATCTTATTATAAGGTGGACGTGACAGATAGAAAGACATGTCAAGAGGCTGTGAAAGCTGTGGCCGATGCCAACGATGGAAGGATTGATATACTGGTAAACAACGCCGCAAACGTGGACGCACTCGGGGGTAAGTCTTTAGTTTGTAGCTTGTGTAGCTAAAACATTAATTTAAGGACCACTGAGATTTCTTCAAATAGAGGAAATGCTTACGATCTTTTAAAAGACAGGACAGTCACGCATCGCTGAGATTAGTCTTGCCAATGTCTCGCGATACTACTGCGACCACTGACATCATAATAACATGATGTCTAGGACTGCGACATTAACATCATGTTCGCACGTCATCTACATAATATTTGCAAGACAAAATTGAGAATGTTTTACACAGCAAATTCGGTTCCTATTCCGCAAATATCTAACAAACGCTGTGCACAATATTTTCAACACAATCTAAGAAGGTTACATAAAACCGGTTCGAAACACCTCAGTCAACTATGCGACTATTATGAGTAAAGTATTTTTCCGAACCTCTCAAATAGAAGAAAGCGGTACCACGGTCGAACACAGGATGGTACTCAGTGGTACTTAGAGGCCTACAAGTTTGTGTATTCAACCAAATATTTGGAAAACTGAAGATTTTAACTCAGAAGAAATTAACATTTTCTGAAGCTAGATTGCTTGTAGCACTTGATTTTTGAGTTTATGCCAATATACCATTTTTGGGTCACATGACTATGTCTTTAGTGAAATTGTCAATCAAAATTAAGGTTAAAATGAACAAATGCTCACTGACCAGATTTCGTTCATGACTTGGTTTGTGTGTAATATGATATTCGTAACATTTTTTTTCTGTTATCTTGTCACAGTGGAGTTCACAAGCTTGTCACAGGAAACTTTGGAGAAGACACTGTCCGTCAATGTTGTGGCTTGTGCGTCTCTCGCGCAGGATTGTTTTCCCTATCTGAAGAAGGGTGAGTGTTTTCATTTATTTCATCGGTCTTGCATGATAAAAAGCAAGAAATGTGGAATCTCTGGTAAGTCTGATCAACATTTGCGATAAAAACCTCAGTGCACCGGTTGGTGACTCCATCTGTACACTATTTCCAGTGCTATGAGAGGTAGCATTGTGGAATGGTCGTGTAGATAACACGCAGAAATAAATCTGGACTAAAACTCGTTTGAGTGGAAAGACGGAAATGCCCAGTGTAAATTCTGGCGACTAGTCTAGGGGTAGCAAGTTCTAATAATAGAGTACATCTTGGTCACGTGCCAGAGTTGGCATGCCATGGGTAGGGTTCTATGATGTTCTACGCTCCTCGTGTATTGTACAATACAATTACAGGGTTATATACATGTATCTTCTCGGTAATAAATTACTTGCTAAAATGAATTGAAATGACAAGGACAGAAACTGGTAAATTTTCAACAAGTTTGGCCTCTGAATTGAAAACTTCCGTCGTCTTCACCAGGACTGCATCGCCAAACTTATAGTTCGCAGGGCTTCACATTCGACGGTTTGGCTTCACGTTCTTTCATTTTCATAACTTGAGCATGGTCGCGCTTGCCTCAAGATCAAGTTAGTTATCAGAAATTGAATGGTGGGGCAGCTTCGATGACATCGGAGTAACGCCTGTTGTGATGTGTGGGGTTGGTTGATCGTTAATATATTAGAAGTGGTTGCAAAGATCTCTTCCAGGACGTTTCTTCAGAACAAGCAATTTTCACATTCTTCTTCAGGGATCGCACAATTTGCTCCACTTCTGCGTTATCTCAGCGCCACAGCTGTGTTACTTTGCGTTGCTGGAAGCCCGGCCTAACAATGATGCGAACGTTGCGAAGTCATCACGGTTAAATGGCGGTCCATTATCAGATTTCAACACCTAAGGAGTACGGCCCTCCTGATGACGAGTTTGATGTTTTTAGGTGGAAGCAGACACAACAGCTTCCTCAGAAAGTGGAAAGCGTTGCAAGATCTCCTCTTTCCTGTCACAATATGAACGGAGGAAGTTCTTTGTAGCTTTAATATTAATTTGCTTTCATTGATTTTAGGTGGGCCGGAAAGTTCTATAGTTAATATCGCGAGCACTGCGTCTGTGGTTGCCGCACGAACATTTTCGGCATATAATACGTCCAAGGCTGGTCTGGTGATGCTGAGTAAATGCATGGCGCTGGATATATCGTCTTCAGGAGTGAGAGTCAACTGCGTTAGTCCAGGATGGACGTGGACAGGAATTGTAAGTACAGCTGCATTGCTTGACTGTGGGTTGTATAAGATGAGCAGTCTAGAAAGTAACTCCTTTTTTTGTAATTCCTTTCATTAAGCGGCTGTAAACCTGCCTTCCTTGGAAATAAAGATTTAGAGTACTTATTGTTGTGATATAGGTAACTGTTCCTTTGTCAAATTATATACAAATTCGGTTCGTTACTCCTGGACACCAGACTGTTTTTGTAGTTATTTTTGTGAGAAACCGTCTTTACGCATCACAGTGTGGTGCAAAACGACCGTGTTAAGGAATGGCTCACTAATTTTTTCTTTAATCATTTAGTCAGCGGAAGTAGGTTTAAACAGCTGCTGGAACGCTTAAGGTACATGTTTATTTCCAGCCTTTGGATCTCTACAAAACTGAGGATGAATTCATAAAGAAGCATGGACGTGCTCAAATGGGCAACAAGGTCATCCCAAGCTCTGGAATAGCCTCTGTTGTCGCTTTTATATGTAGCAAAGATGCCATGTACATCAATGCTGCTAACATCCTAGTGGATTTGGGCTACACCGCGATGGGACCTGAAGGAACCGGCACCAGTTCTGATTAATTGTTGCTCTTTTCCCCGAATCAAGAAACAGGGTTATGCATTCGTCTCCCTTCATTATGAGACATTCTGATACTACGTCATATGTATCACGATTGCCTGGATCAGGTTGTAGGAAATATAAATATTATCTTGAAATATGTTGAAAAGAATTTTAAGACGCTAGCTAACTGTTTTTTAAATAAGTAAACAATAACAACAACAACTTTTGCATCTATTTCTTTTTCACACAACACTTTCATTCTTCCCTGAGTTTCTGGGTTAAACTCTGAAATCTAATAAAATCCTTGTATATTGCAGAAACAGTAATTTTCACATTTGTACCAAATCACTGGAATAATTTTTTTGCAGTATCCTGCCCAATCCAGCGCCAGCGGTCGCTAAATGTGCCTCTAAGGTACCGCGGCGGTGGATCGAGGTAGGTGAGAGCACAAGGCATTTGGTACGGTTGCCAGAAGATCCAAGCTTAGCCGCAGGTCCAAAAGCCGGAAATAAGCTTAACAGGATTGCGTTCCGTTCTCGCCAGAGACTCGCGAAAACGCGGAATTTCACGAAGAATCTCCATGTGTTACAATCAAAGCACGTGATCACATTAGATTCTCTCAGTTCAGGGTTGTGATCCATATAGACATGAGAATTTCGCTATGGAACCTTGTCATTCATCCCATGCTTCGCATGCAATACATGGCGATATCTGACGGAGTCTTGCGTGATTTTCAGTTGCGTTAACGTGAGATTCTCGTGACGACGGAAAGCACGACGAGGCTCGACTTCAATAACGATAGTACATCTCCAAAAAGCAAACTCTCTCGAGACAGTACGAGATATTGTGTATCTTTAATGAGAGCACGTGATTTTGTTAGCTTTTCTCGCCACTAGAGTATTCTGTTGATTTCTACTCCGATAATTTTTTTCTGATCAACCGCAGTAGCAAGTAGTTTGGCACTTGTAGTCATACTTTTAAGCAATCTACACGTTCAGTCATACATTCTGCATTGGCAATGGAAAACTATCAACTTCTGGCTTTTCCCCCCAGATGTGAATTTGAATTTCTGAAAAATGTCCCTCCCAATTTTGTAGAGAAACATGATTATCGTAGTGGTGGGCTAGAATAGAAAAGGGAACGCCAGTACTGCATTAAATGTGATTACTAAGAAGATGGCGCAGACATCTCTGGATTTTAGAAGTATTATATATCCCGGCCCGCGAGGCAGATTGCAGTACGCGTATGAAAACGATTACAAAATTCCGAGGTTTTAAAAGACACTATCATCGCTTGAAGTGCGGCCCTAGAAAAAAATTAAGAGCTTTTACGAGTCCAAACTAAAGGAAAAGGACGACCAGATTCATGACAGTAACAGGGGCGAATCAGTAATTAAGGAACCGGGGGTACTAGGATACGCGCGGCAATGCGCGATTCCGAAGGAGCGTAGCGCCCTACAGCGGGGGAGGTCGGGGGATATTATCCCTCCCGTTTCAGAGAATTTCGTGTTCTTGTTCACCTGTACCTAAATGGTGCAATTGTCATGCACCCGGGCGAGTTTGTGACTGTTAACGTATCATTGAAGTTTTTCGTAAGATGGTTTTAAAACCCTTCTCGATTTCGTCACATGAACAGGGTTCACAGGTTCGTAAAACCCTGTTTTGTGCACACCACCACCAAAAGTTTAGTTAAAACATCCGTACGATTGAGAATGAGTGGTTTAGACGAATCCCCTAAACAAGCTTCGTTGGTCAAGTCCCAGACTGCGGGTTATAGGAGCAGATAGCCTGAAGAAACCGTGAGGTATTGTTCCATTTAATTGCCTCATGGAGTGACATGTCACATTTTATTCAACTCACAACTTGCAATCCCAACCAGACAAAGGTATCACTGTGTATCGTTTCAAATATTTACATGTACAATGTAAACTTGCCACATTTAAACAATGCTCGGTTTGTATACAGACCTTCATCCAGGATTAAGAAAATAGGATCTCCAAAACGGGGTTCTCGATATTTCAGTGTGTCTGTGATCCAAAGACGCATTACCCTCACCACTTTTCATAAGGGACCCCCACACTGTGAGTTTTTACAAAGAAATACATGTACGTAGACTAAGGTGATTAAATCTGAGTTAACAAACACAACCCCCCTGACATGGTCTCAACTATAATGAACTGACAGTTATTTGCATGACCAATATTTATTTCTCATCTGAATTAGGAAAAAGCCGAGATCAATTTATACCGGTAAGTGGTTAAAATCAAAAGTTAAGATGGATAGTACGAGGTTTTATAACCGCAGTAATTGTTCTGCAGACCGGCATTGCAACTCTGTCGTCTCATAATGTTGGTTTCTTAATGCTTAGTGACAGACGATGGTAGTACGAACCTTGTTTGAGCTTGCTGAACCAGGTACAATGTACATGTATGTGGTAGCTTTATACATGTACTCCTGTAACGGCTGATGAGTAGCACATGGGACATAACCATGTTGCCATGGTTTCAATTTCCTGTCTTAGAGCTCTAGGATCCACGTAAACCATAAAGTGTTTTGCAATGGCCATCAAAAGTTGTGATGCGATGAAGATTTATACTTAGAGTCAAATGGCTATATATGTGCATGTATTAGTTCTTGCTTCGTGTAACTTGCAACCTCTCACACTTGTTGATACTCGAGCATTCTGTCAGCGGCATGGGTACGATTGTCACAACTACATGTAATTTATGTCACCCCGTAGACTGCTCTCCTCTAGCAACACCATTATTATATATTACTCGTACCCAAAGTTTTCTTTGCATTGTATCTTTGGTTTTAGTGTTTTAATGCTCAATTAAAAATTGTCGTGCATCCCATTTTCAGAATGAAACTAGTAAATGGTAACGTGCATAAATTTGGTTTAATAGTACCATAAAGAAATCAAATTTATCTGAGTACTAATCAGTAGGCAAAATGAATATGCATTAGACACACATGAAGTACTGATCCTGAGTATATAACATCATTTGTTTGACTCCAAGCTAAATGTAGGTAAAGAGGTACGATTTGTGACATAGCCCTTGTATTGCGAAAATATGTTGGGGGTAAGCGCATGTTGTTGTTATAGTCAATACCTTTGTCAAAGGTCAGCACATCGTTACTGACAGTAGACTCTGGCCAATTCCTGATATATGACAAAGAAACCAAATGTCCTGAATCAAAAATAAAAATAACATTTCCTTCCTTGCCATATCATAAGAGAATTTTTTTTCATTGCCCATTGTTCTTACACAGCTGAATACCTTATAGAATGTACGGTTGACAATCCATTGTCATGGCTGTTTTTGGTATTTATACTTAGATTTCAGACTAACGCTAAACGAAACTGTCAAAATATTAGTGTGTTTATTGTGTTTTCTGTAGTTTGCCTGAAACCGGATCTAATATGAAGCTGCATATAATCCGTGGATGGTCTTTAATGATTATTCATGTCACAGGTATTCAGTCAATGCCGTTATAACATTTGTACTTCACAGTTGCCAAATAAAGGTTTAGTCCTGTATTAATTATTAGCATATTGTCAGATAACTTATTCATTTGTTAAAATTAGTTTTAAATATTTTTCTGAAACATTGATGAGGACTGCAAGACCTGGGGCCCGTTCCAACAAAACTGACTTAGTTAAGATAAATCTTAAATTTTAATAAATTTCAAAATAAAAGTTATATTTGCCTCAAAACCAATTCAAGAAAAAGTTCTTATGTTTGACCTAAGTGATTGACTTAAGTTTTGTCTTACTTCAAGGGCGGCGCACCATAGGGGGCTGGGGGGGGGGGGGGGGGTATAGCCCCCATTTTTTCAGGGCTGCGCCGCCTATGCATAATAGTCCATAGCAAATACCAACACCGGAACAAACGAATGTCACGCATACGCGGCGGAACCTCACCTGCGTTAGATTCNCGCGCCACTCACGATTCGCATCCGAAGAAACACCGCCATTTTGAACTTGCGGTGAACCCGGAAGTACAATTCATTCAGGAACCCAGGCCGAGAAAACGCCGTCAGTGCGGCGACTGGAGCAGTACCTGTACTGTTACCAGCCAGTAAACGGGGATAACAAAAAATCGACAGCGCGCCTTAATTTTGATAAAATCAAACTAGGGACAATTTTATGGAATTTGCTGAAGAAATGTGGCCAATAAATTTTGACAGAAATTATTTTGCCAGACTCGGGACCGCAGCCTAGTCGGACCCGTTGCGGGTCGAGACCAGACACTGGCGAACGGTAAATGCATGCGGTTGCAAGCTGCTTTCATTGTCGAAGTAAAATGGTCAAATGATAAATGCTGCATATATTCAAGGGTAGTTTCAGACACTTGCATAAAATTACGGGCTGGTTAGTCCTGTGTCACACTGCCGCGGCAGACCTTAGTTAGCCTCACTCACCAGCTACCATTGAAGACTATATAATATTAATAGTCAAAATACAGCTTGTTAGTAGGCCTATACATGTACAGCTTTGCGCCAAGGCTACCCTTAGGCCTAACTGGTCGCTGGCCACAAACACAAAAAAACACGAAAATTGAACAAAGTTTCTTTTTTGTAGCAATTGTCAAAATGTATCAACGTTAAATCTTCACAAATTACAAAGTAGCCGATTGAACATGCCTTTCAGTTCAGCAAAAGTCGCCATTGTCGGTGCCGCCAGAAATGACGAAGTCCAACGGGAATTGTGAGCACATTTATCACTTAACGAGTAACAAGTGCGAGGCTGAAATTTGGTGAACACTGCTAAATCGTGCAGAATAGTAAGTAAAGATATGTCTAATTAAATTTCACCGTAATTTGTTGGCGAAAACAATTTACACAAAGTTTTAAACTCGTAACTCATCCCGCTGTCCTCCAATATGGCCGACACGATCCAAACAAAGTGACCCAAATTTCGCCACAAAACTTGCAATAACTTTACAGTGCTTGCCCCGATTTTGATACTTTTTCGATTTTTACTAGATAGATTGTACTACCTTTCCGATGATAGCAAAGTACTTTTTCAAAACGAGGAAAAAAATAAAACCAAGAAAATTGGTTCAACCCATATTGGTTCCTAGGTTCGACCGGCCTACGTAAGGAACTAAACACCAATGCTATTTTAACATACTAAGTACGCGTAACATTCCAAAAAAATCAACAACCACCAACTACAAACTATAAATACACTACATATGCAAACGAATCACGATATATTACTAATAAAACAAAATAATGAAGACTTTTGGAGCAAGCCATAGCACATTCAGTTACAAGGAAAAAATTGCGGCTTTCAGGACAAGTTCCTGAACTGATGAGCCGGAAATGTGGGTACGAAATAACCGATGACAACCGGTAATCATACGCTCAGAGAGAAGGGTCAAATACTGTTAAAAATCGCTTTTGGCAAGAAGGGGAAAAGAATATAAAGAAAAGGCGTCGAAAATAAGAATTTATGTAGTAAGTATTTTCGGATACTGGAACCACATGGGCAGTTTGAGAGGACTTTAACTAAGTTACCGAATGTGGAAGTTTCAAAGTTTGAAAGTTAAGACAAATTTTAAACTTTTGTAAAAAATGAACTAAAATTCAGTTTCTTGGAACAGGCTCCAAATCTCTATCTCAAGTCACTTTTGAGGAAGCACACCCTGACCCTGAGGCGCTAGTATTATTTAAATTCCGTCGTCAAAATTGTCACTGCCTAATGAGCTAGCCTATATTTATCTCATTGTACAGACTTGTCTAGCAATCTGAAATGCATCAACTGGGTAGAGTTCAATAACACTATCACCTCATGATAAAAACAACATTTTCAAAAACTGTGTGAGACCATAGACTATAGGTAGGGACTGCCAACTAATATCTATGGTGAGACAGATTCGCTACCCCGATTACGATATCTTATCAATCTTGTCATGCCGTGTTTGGTTTTCACTTTTATTGTATTGTTCATTATTTTATTATTTATGCTTTCCATGTTATTATTCACAATTAGCTTTGGGCTAGTGTTTGTCTGTTTTATCAAACTGACTATAAATAAAGAGATTGGTTGATTGATTGATTGATTGATTCATTGATTGGGCAAAATCGCTCATCCAAATCTCGACGAAATGACCATGATTAGCAGAAGACGTTCTTGCCGGAAGTAAAGAGTGCCAAGTGTCGCTAGAGGGTAATGACGTCAGATCAAATATTTTGTCCATTGAAAATATACAGTTTTGGCGGTCTATTTATGTATGGTGAGACACCGACGTGTATTTTCAAAACGAACACATAATTTTGCTCATCGTTTTGTTGTGAGACTGCCAATGAACTTTTTACTCTGAGATCAGTCTGCTTCGAGAGTACTTTTATGAAACGGCAATAGAGGGCGCACCTCTCGACTAGTGTGACTGGTACAATGGTAGGTGGTCAGGCGAAGGGTATTTTGACTATTTTGTTTATTCCTAACATTTGTATATGATTTGGTGAATATGCATTGAGTGTAATGAAAAAAGACCTCTTTTAATCACTCGTCACGGGTAATTATTCTTTGTTAAACTGGTTAGGTCTGCAGAAAATTTTGCCGGTGTTTACTCACTTCACTAACTCACTGAGACTTTGTCTTTGAATTAGATTTAGAATTTGATTGAACCTGGCCACCACTGACTAGCACTAGCACCGTCACAATACACACAGGGTACACAGTACCACCGTCTCAACTGGCCACAGAGATACCATGGCTATGCGATAGGCAATCCATTCGCTGTACGCTTCTCAGCGAAATTATGCTTCACCCCGCGGATTATTCCATCAACATCATGTTACCGGCACCTTTTGGCAGCTTTGCCTGGGACTGTGCATAGAGAATTGATGGCCAAGACTAGGAGGGACCCGGCACTGGTCGTATAAAGTGGTCCCTGATTTAGAAAACCAGGCAATCACTGAATAACGGGCCCGTTATTTAGTGGATGAACTGGTTCTCTAAATCAGGGATCGCTATATTCGACCAGTGCCGGAGGGACCCCGCATAGGACACCGTTGATGTCTTTAACTCTTTCCAGCTTGAGCAAGTACTCCTGCAATCAAACTTTTTTCAAAAAGTTGTTCGTTCAGTTGCCCAAATAGGCAACTGGCCATTTTATTTCTGAAGATACGATATCACGCATATCTGGTCCATATGTAACAGATTGTTCTAAAATGGCCCACGACCCCATCGACCCACAGCCCCTGACCACAGCCCTCATGACCCACAAACTCTTCAACCCACGACTAGTGGCAATAGATGTATCTTTGCGCTTTTTACACATTTTATAATCATATTACATCACTGAACGACTTTCCCCATAAGACACACCTACAAGCAAATTTGCTCTGGTTGAATTCTGGTGGTTAAAAACAGAAAGTGATGTGAGAACTTGATCAGAAATAGATGAGTGCTATCGTTGTCACAGAAATAAGTCCAAGAGCGGCTATCAAATTCCGTATTCTACTAAACTTATAGGGGGATGGTACGTTAACGTGAATGGATGTAATTTCACATTTTCGTTATTTGCTTTCTACTATGTACTTATTTACAATATACTACATATCATGTTGAGATACTTTTTTAGTTAACAGTTTGTTTTTTCAAACTGTGGTCACTCAAGACATTACGTATATTCGTCGGTTCCTCCTACTCTCCCAAAAAAAACTTGAACCTGCTATTCACTGAAGAGCAGACGAGATGATTGCATTCTGCTGGGAACGACATTTGTACCATTGGTAGGTCTATGGTTCAATTTGGTCATGTTGTTTTCTTTCTGTTTTTGGCTTTCAAGCTTGCTCAATTGATTCTCATAATTGTAAAAAAAGCAGGGAAATGCCAGCCAAGCTCGCGGTCCGACTCGTTGGTCCTGCAAATCAACTCTTGTTTTATGTTCAGATCGAGTCGAGCTTGTGTAGAGTGGGTCGAGGGGATTGTGGGTTGTGGGTTGAAGGTCGTGGGTCGTGGGACGAGTGGGTTGTGGAGGTCAAGGGGGTTTCAAAACAATCCATTTGTAAAACTAACCTCTAGCCTATCTGCAATGTAAATAGGTTAGAGGTTGATGTAAATATAGACCTAGAAATAATGTGACTTACATCACCACCTCAAAGCAGTTTTAGGAAGCAGTCATCTTCACCCATGTCACCATCATCCTCCTCATCTTCATCGCAATTCCATGTTCTTCATCACAACTTCATCTGTCTTCTTCATTCATTGCTGCTACGTTGTCCTCACTGGTGTCAAACTTTTTTTATTCAAATTATGCCAAGTGTTGCCCTTGTATTGTCTTTGTTTACAACTACAGGCTGCGTCATCTCAGCTAGCCTCTGTCAAGGATGTTGACATCGACTCGTCGGGAAGATTTAAATACATTTTGATCAAAGTATACCTCAAAAGTGAACCTAAGGATTTCAAATACATTGTCCGGGGGTACGGCAGGTGCGGCTTTCATGGTGAGTGGTAGTGTTATCAAGTTAAGTGGAGTGTTATTAAGTTAAGTGGAGTGTTATTAAGTTAAGTGGAGTGTTATTAAGTTAAGTGTTATTTATAAGTAGTTATGTGTTGTAATTTACGTTAACTCTTCCATTACCAGGGGATATTATGGATGATGTTGAACCAGGCATAACTCAGAATGGGTGCGGCCCTCTTAAGTGTGAGTGTCTCGGCGGGGGACGTATTGTGCACGATCCCAAACACAAAACATTAGAAGTGTTTGGATATTCTCAGGTGAGCAGCTGTTATTTAATTCTAATGAGGTGAATATTCACCTAAAATGTTAGACCATCTCTGACTTCACTTGATAAGTGCTGTGCACATACTGTGTCAAAAATCTAGTTCTACTGTCCTGTTGTAGACTCCCTGTAATATGGTTGTACTGTTCTGTCGTAGACTGACTGTAATTTAGATCTACTGTTCTGTCATAGACTGACTGTAATGTAGAACTTCTGTTCTGTGGTAGCCTGACTGTAATTTAGATCTACTGTTCTGTGGTAGACTGACTGTAGTCTAATGTGCTGTCCAGATGCTGCATTACTGTGCATTCTATTTATTTTGTTTCAGGGTTATGGGAAAGCTGACCACGAGATCTCTGTGAAAGTTCTTCAAAAACAGTATGCAGATTACAAGATCACGTGGTCAAACGATGGCTATTGATTGGTCTATCACACCTGTTCCTGCTCACCATGAAATAGCTTCATTGCTGCCACCTGAAATGCTGGAATGTTACTTTTTGTGGCTTCAACCGCTGTTGCGGTGGATAATTGGATGGTGTTCACCTGAGAGGTGAAGTGTCTTGTTGAGGTGCTTTAATGTGACGGAAAACTTTGAGTATGATGTGTCATTCAGCTGGCTGAGGTGACCAGGTGAAGATGCATGCGACACCTGAAGTCGCACATGGGAACTAGCAGTACCACCTGACACCACTGTTTGTTACTTGTATTAGTTAGTCTCGAACCAGTCACTGTTAGCAATTGTTCAGTCAGAATGTACACCAGACTCTTATGTTAACAGACGATTGCTTTGATGCGAAAATTAGTGAGAACAAGTGGCGCCACCTGACACCACTGTCTACTGTTTGTATTGTGAGAACAAGTGGCGCCACCTTACACCACTGTCTACTGCGTGTATTGTGAGAACTAGAGGTGCCACCTAATGTCACTGTTTACTGTTTGTATTGTGAGAACTAGTGGCGCCACCTGACATCGTCTATTGGTTGCATCTGTGTTATTGCCGTCAGACATAGCTCTCCATAATGGTGTTACTGGAATGTTGTTAATGAAATAAACATATGCCAAGCATGTCTAATTTGCACAAGACCTTTATGAGAGACAGGACATGGACATTGAAGAGCTACGTCAAATACATCTTTGGTGTTATTATGAGTTATTGATATGAAAAACTAACTCTCTCATTGACCTCAAAACATAAATCTTATAAGTAAACATTTTTTTTAAATTTGAAAATTTACAATGGTAAAGTATTCTCATGTTCCAGGGCTTGGAATTTTCCTCTTCATGGCCGTACAACCCATAGCAGATTGGTATAAAGTTAAGACGGAATCAGGTTCTTCTTTAAGAAAATATATTCTTAACAGGATTAGAATGTATAGTTTTGTATTAGTGTATGGCTAAATACACCGCCAATACAATAAGGTTCTACAATTAACCTTACGTATATGTTGTCACACAACTTTTGCCCTCGTGTACACACAAAACCGTGGCAAGGGTACTTGTGGTACACTGTTTCACGCCCGGGTACAATATTTCACGCTGTTCAGCTGTTAGGCGTAGCGTAGTCATGACGTAGTGGAATAGTTTCTAAAGCTTACAACTTCCTTAAAACATAAACACACACACACACACACACACAAACACACACACACACAAACACACACACACACAAACACACACACATATACCTAAATACCTAAGCACCAAGCACCAGCAGAGCTCTAATACGATACCAAAATAATGTACCTAGGACAAATAACAGGTTGTACTTACCAGTGTGCAATTATGTTAAATTCTGTTAGCCAATCAAATACATGTTTTCTGAAAGGCGAATAAATTTCCTAACAAAATTTAATATTCTTATTTACTTGTCTTCATTGTTTTCATGAGATATGCATTTTTAGGAAAAAATTACTTTGCACAGAATTTTAAATATATTGTTCCTCCAATCATTTTGGTCTTTTATCAACATGTTGATGACAGCATTTTCGAGGGAACCGTGTCTTAGATTTTTGAAATAGGTCCTAGTTTCCGGAATGACAGTTTTTGCTCAAAATTCTCTAAAAAGTCGATAATTAAAAAATTAAGACCTGTTTCAAAATTCTGAGGCACAGTTCCCTCGAAAATATCATTGTCAACAAGTTGACGAAAGACCAATATTACTGGAGGAACAATATTTTTAAAATCTCTGTTCGAAGTCAAAAAACTTTTTTCCTTAAAATGCATATCTCGTTAAAAAATAAAGTCAAGTAAATAAAGAATAGCAAAAACTCTTCTTATAATTAGGCAAGTTTTTTGCGGAAGCTTCTGTCTGTACATGGTTTTTCAGATGTATGGATTAATCACCGTGGTGTGGCGAACCAAGCGTATTTCTTGACAGTTTTTTCCTGGTGTGTCGGGGACTATTCATGGGCGGCGCACCATAGGGGTCCTATAGCCCCCACTTTTTTCAGTGCTACGCCGCACACTCTATAGGTGGTGCCCCACAGGGGGGTAGAGGGCTTTATGCCCCACTTTTTTCAGTGCTGCTCCGCCCATGCTATTATTTGCAAGGTTTGAAATCTGATATCGAATGTAAAGCAAAACTGCCTTGCTATATGTGAGGATTACAACAATATATTGTCTAGAGAATTATTTAGAAAAAGTATCCCACGTGTTTTTATCCAGTCTCTGACTCGATTAGGATGGTCAAATCATTCGTTACTAGTGGAAAGAGGTTGCCACACAAATATTTAATATGAAAATAAGTTGCGTGAGTTGTGTTACTTGGGATGTGTAGAGGACGAATACCACGTTGTGTTGGTTTGCAGTGCGTACCAAAACCTTCGGGTTAAGTACTTAAGCGATTGTTTTTGTCATTCTCCCACATCTAAATTAATTTTGAATCTCTCATGACAGTAAGAGAAATGGACAGTGTTGTAAGTTGTTGTCCCGACACTATCCTCACTCATCTGACATAGGGTAGGAAGGTTTAAGATTCATTGTTTCACATAAAATGTAAATAACTTGTACAATTGAATATAGTCAACAACATTTCAATGTTAGGTCATGGGTATTGTTGAAATCTCCCTTCAAGTCAATTTTCGTGTTCGGGTTCACCCTCTGTTGCCAGCTCAAAAACATTTTTTTTAAATTGCCCCACTACAAACAAAATATATATGGGAAGCCCATGTGACATATCGTCAGTCCCAGAAGGAAAGGGTATCGGGATTCAGGCCTGCACTGTTTGTATTGTTAAAATGACGGAAATAAAGAATAACCAATGTGAATTTATTTCATTGCTAAATACAACACCTACGACTTACGATCATAAGAGACATTAGTTCTTCATTAGAATCATAAAGGCGGAATCTCCAACAAATTGTCGGCTATTTAATTAAAGGCTGTGCAGGGATGGCGGGGGGGGTGATGGATTGTATCATGATGACGGGTGTTGATAGAGGGGGCAAAAAGTGGTAAATTTGGGATGACATAGTATGTGAACATTCCCTCACATGATTTTAACACCTAAATGACTTCTTGAAACACTCCTAACATGTAGTTTCAAAGGTTGTCGAAAGTGGCTTTAGACAGGAGCTGAAAAGACGCCTGAGAGGCATTCAGTAAGGGCCACAGGTGGGTGCATATAAAGAATGCCGGTGCAATTTTGCCCATAAATCAACAGTTGCCTGAAACCATGTCTCAAGACTCACTTGATGAACAAAAATGAAAAAAATGAAAATGAAACAATAAACTTAGGCTTGATTTGATAACTACTAAGTCGAGTAAACAATTGGAAATTCACAGTGCAAGCTCTCTCAGCTCACATCGTGAAATCTCAAGGTTGCAAGTTCTATCACAAGAATCTATGGGTCATGTGCTGGAGTTGGCCTTCCATGTCAAGAGTTCTATGGTCAACAACTATAATTCCCTGTCAGCTAAGTTGTGTGCTTTGCAACTTCTCTCAAGATATATCCAGTTAACGCCGAGCACAGTTCAAACAGCGGCTCCATCTGCAGGTGATGACAACATAACCGTACTATAAAAGTTGACCATTCGTGGTCATCTCCAATAATGCCACACTAGAGACACCTGTCCTGTTGTTGCAATGTAACTCCCATCTCCAGTAATGCCACACTAGAGGCACCTGGTGTCGTAATGTAACTCCCTTCTCCAATAATTCCACAAGAGTGACACATGTACTGTTGCTGCAATGTAACTCCCATCTCCAGTAATGACATACTAGAGACACCTGGTGTCGTAATGTAATTCCCATCTCCAGTAATGCCACAGTAGAGACACCTGGTGTCCAAATGTAACTCTCACCGCTTTGATAGGTGTCTTGATGTAACTTTCACTAACTAGATAGGTGTCAATTGAACTCCCACAGAACCTAAAGAATCCACAACCCACTGTGGATACTCCTGGTCTCCAAACATTGTCTTCATAAAGTTCTGCACAAAGCTGGGAAACCTGTCCTGTAAGATACTGTTACGCACTGCTTTCATCAGTTGCATCTGAAGTGAGAATAACAATGAAGTATTGTTAACCTGCCTTATGTTAAATAACAACCTTAGATTTAGACTCCTTAACAATAAAAAATTTCTGTCATTTCTTCCTTAGGGCTGTTCCAGTAAAATCCGTGTGGGGGGGGACGGCAGTAGAAATAAAAATTCATGGGTGGTGGTCTTCAGAAAAAAACTCAAATTATGGGTGGTCGTTCCTGTAAGAAGTGATGCATTAAAAATGGGTGGTGTTTTTTCACCTGTTAATGTCGATAGGTTGGTTACTTCAGCCGTAAAAACTCAAAAATAAATGCAATTGTCCTAACTTATCCAAATACAAAAAAGCCCATATTGCCAGTGAACAGAGTGCAATATGTTCACTAAGCCATTAATCAAGTCATGGGCAACTCGATTTGAGCCAACTGTTTGTCTGCAGTCCTATTGAATTGAAAAGTTATGCAACACTGAACTGGTGTTAACACATATAAGAAAATTGATGATTTTTAAATAAAAAGTATGAGGAGTAAGATAAACAAGTTCCAATATTCACTTGACATAGAAGTATAGAAGAGTTCGTGGAGACAGTTTGAGATTCATAGATCCTTATAAATGAAAAAATGTTCATTGAAATTATAGACACATGGTGAACAGAGACACCTGGTGGCTGCCAAAAGTATTGCTCACAGGCTACTTTAGTTTTTGACAATATTGGACAAGACAACTAGTTCTTGTCTGTCAGTCATCTAAGTTCTTAACAGGTCCTCCTGGAGGCAATTTGTTTGCAAGTGTTGGATTTTATATTTTAACCTATTAAAAATAATTAAAAAATTATGGGTCATGGGTTGGAGAAATAAATGAAAAATACGGGCGGTGGGTATGAAATAAAAGTGCCTTCCCCTCCCTCCCATACAGATTTTGCTGGAACAGCCCTTACTCAGGTTGCAGGTTTATCAGGAAAAAACAGTTCATATTTGATTGAGGCAATGCTTGTCAACTTGGCTTGACCCGCTATATCTGCTGAGCAAGATATTACTCACTGATAGGTCGCTAACTTTCTTAAAACTGATCTTGTCAAATAATTGTTCCCGATTGATATTAAAAGCTATGTATGTAATAACAGACAGCCTCTCCCCCAACTCCATCTTTGAGCCCCATGGACCAGAGAGTGGTCAATTTCTTGTTTTTTCGCTGATGCTTCAATAAACTGTTCTACTGTTAATGGCAAATTACAGGAATTGGTTTCACTTTAAGATTGAGCATTTGACTACCAGCCAACCAAGTTTTGTTTTGTTGTTGCTGTTTTTTGCCATGTGGCACATTTTTCTATAATTCATAACGTGATGTACAATGGGGCCAAACCATTGTCACGATCACAGAAAGTAGCAGCGTCGCACAAGAAAATGACATTAATTAGACTATGTTTTTGAACAGTTGTCAGTTGAATACAGAGTTGATAAACTATTTGAGTGAAAGAGAGTGTTTTTGCAAGTCTCATGGTCATACAACTGCAGCTAGACGTGTGGCCAATAGATGAAGCAGGTTTTGCTTATTTCAGGGTGATCTCCAACATTATCAGTAAAACTACCACCAAAAGTTAAATCAACACGCGCCAGTCCAACATATAGCGGAGCTATAATTGGAATGAACTAATCTTCTTATTCAAGGACATCACAGTAAAAAGAACCTTAATCCACATTGAATCTGTTATCAGCAAACCAATTCTATTGTTGTAACCAGCTAAGACCTGAGTCTGATGGATATGACCTGTGATCAAACTGTGAGTAAACAATGAACAGCTGTCTAGCTTGTTATACCCTTTCATCAATCTAATACTCATAATCATAGCAACATAGAATTCTTTGCAGTTTTTACAACCAATGTTGTACACACAATGCCTTTTCAGTGATTTAGGAATTTGTAACATATTCGCATTCGCGGTATTATTCCTCATTAAACTATGGTCAAAACAAGTTATTGTACCTTGATGTAACACGTGTCGTACCTGATAAGTCACGTTGTGTACAGTTAGTAGTTGACAGCACACAGGTTGTTCTGCCGCGATAGAGTTGAGGTAGGAACGTGTGTAGTCTCGACATGTTGAACACGGACAGTTCTCGTCAATTGGTCGGTAGTCATTGCTGTATTTTTGGTTCTTCAAGTTCAGTTGTCCGGTGTTAACAAGAGCACAGCCAAATCGCTGAAGAAAAACCAGGTCATTTTGTCATCAGATGTGAACATTTCGCAGGCATGGAATTGCCCTTAGATATCCATTCTCAACCTATGGAACAATACGCTCTCAAAATGCTTGATAGTCGTAAAAATGTATCATTTGCACCAAAATTATGCTTATTGGTTTCTTAACATTCGCATAATTGCCGTGGGTTCTTCAAGTGTAATCAATCTGATATGATACTTTAAATGTCATAAAGTGATTGTTCAAAAGATGGCACAACTTACCGCTGTTCTTGTGGGGAAAACACAGTCATACATGTCGCAGCCTAGAGCTGTGCAGACGACTAAGTCAACCGCAAACCTGAAGTAAGATAAAATAAGTATTTCAGACTACCATGTTTTGATACTTCCACCAGTTGTTTCCAAGAAACAAGATCAACAAAATGATGTTTTGCCACACTTTACATAACCCCACTTTGATTTTAATAAAGGTTTCAAAACTGTACAGACATTAAGTTTTAAGCATCAAGATACAGTGCATGTTCCCTAGGGACGCAACACCACACCCTTCAGATAGTCCATGTCCCCTCAAGACATTACCACTCACCACCCTACACCCACCAAATATTCTATGTCCCCTCAAGAGATGACCACTCACCCCACACCCATCAGATACCGTGGCTTGTCCTCAGGTAGCAAGTCAGTGGACAGAGTGACCATACGCCAGAAGTGTTCTTTCTCTTCCCCTCCACTCAACCCTCCAATGGCAAAGCCTGGCACATCTCTCTTGGACATCTCTGATAACACACAGATCACAGTATATTATGACACAAGGTCTACTATATATCTGTTGCACATCTCTAACAACACAGAGGAGACAATGTGGGTTAATGGTTTGAGCACCCATTATTTGTATGTGAGCGCAAAAGTGGCTGCTATGTGGTATAGAATCCATCTGATTCATTCAAAAACAAAAAGCTGTTGAATAGAACGTATTCGCTCAATTTCTTGAAATACTGTGATGGAGCTTGGAAGCTACTGAATGTGAAAATAGTAACTACGGAGCATAGCCGTAGTTAGATCTTACAGAAAGTCCTGATCATTTGTCTACCAAGGTATTAAGGACCCACAGCTGCAGACAAAAATTGTCACTAAGGGTTGCCACAGTACTAATGCCATTCCAAACATCAACGTTAGTCATGGTCTTACAAATACATGTAGGCTCACACATGCAGATAGAGAAGTGGATGCTACAACAGATTCATGAATAATGAAAATGGCCACGAGACAAAGATCCTACCAGAAATTAAGGATTACCATGAGCACACTTTCGCCGGAGCTCAGAGTCCAGACCACCTTGTACAATCGCGAACAGGTTCTGTTCACTAGGTCGCCTGTTGGCACCTATGCATCTGTCTAACCATCGTATTGAGCGCAACATGGCTTCCTCCACTCGCGGTCCCGTTGTTGTGCTGTGAACGACGTCATCTAGTTGCATCATGATGTCAGCACCTACAGCGTTGACGAAGATTTCAAGACGACAAAATATGCACAGTCAGCTAAACAAGATGTTCCGCTAACTGAGTGAACATATTCACACATGTTTGTTTGAGCCAAGCCAGGAAGTCTACATGGTGGATCATGGCTCATGGTCTAATCTTTATACTCAAAATCGAATTCGAAAGTATTTTTGAAATTTCCGCTTCATCTATTTTGGTACGAACTGAACAATAACAGTAAAAACGATAAGTTTATTTCAAAACAGAAAGTTTCTGAAAATATCCCCATTTCCAAAAATACGTCTGGGTTTATATTCAGTTTCACTTGATGTCATGAAGTCGTTTTCCACATATCTGTCCATGGGCCTGTTTCCAAGAATTACCAGAGTGTCATTATTTTGCTATAAACTGACTAAAGTGTTCAAACTACTTATAATTACTAAGATACAACAAATTGGTGACAAACACCATCAAATACACCATTCTCCTACAACTACAACAGATAATGCTCACCTATAGCATTTTGTATTTCTATGGACCTCTCTGGAGTTAGCAACATCTTACTCTTGTCATGTGGCGACTCAAACTCAACTCCCTGTTCTGTGATTTCAGCCAGCTTCAACAGCGACACCATCTGGAACCCTCCCGAGTCCTGGTAAACAACCGTCATGATATTAAGGCAATTTTCACTTCACGTCAAAGCAATTTCCTTTTCAAACGATTTTAAAGTAAATTAAAAATTTTCCAGAGCCACTCACCAATTCCAATTTGTTTTTCAATCATTTATTTCTCAACTAGTGCCCCGCAGCATCATCTCTCTGTCTAAACTCGAGCTAT
>NMRA01000836.1:45684-101004 GCA_002633005.1 Phoronis australis
TACAATCCACAATGGCTAGAGTGTGACCCAAGTCATATGTATAATACAATCCACAATGGCTAAAGTGTGACCCAAGTCATATGTATAATACAATCCACCCTCACAACAATGTGATCCAAGTTGTGTGTACAGTCTACACTCACCGGTCGGTGGCCCAAGTGGTATCTATAATACAATCCACCCTCACAACAATGTGATCCAGGTTGTGCGTACAGTCTGCACTCACCGGTCGGTGGCCCAAGTGGTATGTATAATACAATCCACCCTCACAACAATGTGATCCAAGTTGTGCGTACAGTCTACACTCACCGGTCGGTGGCCCAAGTGGTATGTATTACCCAGCATGATCTGACAGTCCATTTCCTCCAACTGCTGTGGCACCAATCCCTTCAGTGTACCCTGGGTACCAACAGGCATGAAAACTGGTGTGTCTACAGTGTGGTGGGGCAGACTCAGTTTGGACACTCTGAAAGGAAGTGTTCTTATGCATTATTCCTCGACAGTTAACTCCATCTGCTGGGGTGGTCTTGGTCTCACTATGTACATCATTGACAAGTCAGATAGAAAGTGATAATTTCACACCTGGACTAAACAACCAGACTACCCTTTCATAATTAAAATTATTGTTGAACACTATTGCGTTGTTTTACGGTCATAATTTGAAAATCTTCCAAATTATCTCTTTCTCTTACATGGGCGTGATTAGCCTGGAATTTCCTCTCACAGACCAGCATCTGCCATAAGATGAAATGGCCAATTTCCAATTTTGGGAACTGAACAAAGGACTGCTTCAACAAAAAGTTAGATAAGAGGTGTATTTGTTCAAGTTGGAAGCAATTAGAGACATTGACCTCCTAAGCCTAGGGTGTCCCTCATTGCGCAAAAGGTAATTATAACAATGTGACTTTTTTAATCAGTGTCAGTCATAATTTGCCACAAAGCTTCACACTCCAATAGGAGCTTCACCGTCTCTACTGAGCCAGCTAGAGTATAGGCGTCCTCAGCTTCTGATCATCCCCAATACACTGTATATACTACAAGGTATGACACTCGGGACTAGGAATAACACGGGTGCTTCACTTCAGATGTCCATATCAAACACAAAACTCAATAAATTTACACTACGGTATACAAGGTTTCCACAAACCATTAGCAATTATTGTTCTTTCTTCCAATACAATTCACAGTGTCCTGCTCCAGCGAGTTCGCAAAAAATCGTGGTCAAAGCACAGAAATGTTCCCAAAAAGCCCAGGCGTACACCCTCCTTTGACGCGTCGAGGTCTAAGACGGTATGGAATTATCCGGCGAGTTACACAAAGTCACGACATCAATAACTCCACACTTCGACCTGAAGATTTCGTAACCTTCTGTGATGAACCGGCAACTGCCGTCCATCCGTAACTAATCGGATAATTCCATACCATCCTTGACCTCGAACTGTCAAAGCAGAACATATGCCTGGGGTTTTTGGGAAATTTTTGTGCTTTGACCGTGAATTTTTTGCGAATTCGGTGGAGCAAGACACCGTGAATAGTATTAGAAGAAAGAACAATTGGTAATGGTTTGTTGAAACCTAGCCAGCCAGCTAGCTGTATGAAGACTATTGTCAAAATACAGCTAGGTACCAGACAGTTTTTTTTCCATAGAAGCCGAAATTGCACACAGCCAGGGTAGTTCTGCTTGCCACCTCGCCCTTAAACCTGTACAAACATGTAGAGCTTTAGACCGAACGGGGTGCATGCAAAATCTGGGAATCAAACGACACTCACCTTGCCTGTTACAGCCGTTTAAGTGGAAAACAATCTAATAAATGTCATTTTCTTGTGTAATCCTCCGCCTTTTCTTACAAAGAAAAGTTATGTCCTCGTTTTGAAAAAGATACCCTCATGACACGCGCACGTGCCATTTCCTAAATTTTTGCAACATCTCTCAGGAGATGAAAATAGCTCTAGAGGGCAGCAGCAAATTTCTTCTTAAATTCTGTTTGCTGCTATCAAAATTCTAAAAACTTATAATGAAGTGAAACCAGATCTGGTAATTTGTTGTGACATGTACGCAATCTTGTGAAAGAACAATATTTGATTGAAAACTCTGCAAAAAAGAAACTGGCCAATAGGTGATGCAATATTTCATGGCGCCGAAAGTCGACGCAGAAGATCGCTCCACATCTTTAACAGCAGCTAGAATAACAGTAGAGCGTCAATTTTTCCAAAACCAGAAAATAATTTTATTTACTCAAATAAGTGTGCAGTTTTTAATCATGACATTAATGTTGTGTCATATTTTATCTGGATAATTTTTTACCCAAATCGGCACAAAACTGCATATTTAGTATATACTCGGGAACGCAATGGTCGTCTGCCTAAGAATAAAACCGGCTTGTTGTCGTACTCACCCAAATATTCCACTTCAAACTAAATGCTCTGAATAGGATTTGATTTAACTCTCACAAATATACATTATTCATTGATTCAAAATTTTTCTTTTATTTATATAGAGTTGTTTCAACTGTGCATTGCCTTTCGGCAGCCATTTTATTATGACTCCTATGGTTGTCATATGCTGCCGCCTTTTGAAAGAACAGAAAATCACACAGAAAAAGGCCAAGAAAATAGTGGAAAGTGGTTTACAAGAATTCTAGATCAACCACAAACTGTTTTACTGGTATGATATCGATTTTTAAATCGATTAAAATCGATTCAGAATTTCAATTCTTCAAAATATATCACGATTGTTTTATTCCAGATAGACCTTAGTCATTTTCCATTTGTGATCTTGTTGTTTGACTTTTTGCTGTTGCTGTTTTTAATACCACTTATCTCTGATGTCTTTCTTTTTCTTTTCAGGTTTTCTTCATTCTCTGTTAACACCTTGTCAGCCAAAACAGAACTGTAACCCTTTGAGACTTGGTCGGCGGAAGTTGATCATTGAACCTCGATGCAGTTGTTCTAATAAATTATACCCAATATAATATTGTTTGATTTTTTCTTACCTTTAACAGACTTTTGCAATCATAAATAAATAAATACCCAAGTTGCATCTGCATTTTATTGCTCAATCTCTTCTTTAATTATCTCATGCTGTGTTGTATGTAACAATGCATTATAATGAAATGTCAATGTTTTACTTTATTGGTGGCCACTCTCTATCAACTCAAGTATTTCAATTTTCTTCACATAAATCCGAAATGCCTGAACCAAAAATTTCAACATAAATGTTGAGCTCAGTACTGTGTTTTGCAATAAAAAACAAGTGGACAATATTTTGATGACCAATGCATGGGCCAAAACTGTTAAGCACCCAGCGTGTTCCATTTGTCTGCTGCGTTTTTCCTTTGGCCCAACAGGTGTCAGTTAGTGCCTGGGAAGAATACGATAAATACATTGCATAAACAATTCCAGGGTGGTTCTTTGTTTCGTCTGAAGAAAATTTAATTTCGAAAATATTTTCTGAAAATGAACAAAAAGTGCAATAGTAAAATCTACAGATTTTTAAGTGGTTTCAAAAAACAGTCGGTAAATGCACTGATTTTTGTCTCAGTTCTTCGATGCGTGTCACTCCCGAGAGGTTAGTACCTTAGTAAGGTGTAGACGACCACTCTAGATTGGAACACTAAGTCCCACGTGGCTGCTCTGCACGCGAAAGAAGATGGCGGACGACCATTGGAGCCTGACAACGATCGGATAGGTATCCGGACTATACAGCTTTGCACCAAGACTAGTAGGCAATGACCATCGCCTCTGTTGGCCCTCTGCTCTGGTTCGGGCCAACAGAGGCGATGGTCATTGCCTACAAGACTAGTTGAAACCCTGTTTTGTGTAATTTATTGAGTTTCGTGTTTGATATGGACGGCTAAAGTGAAGCACTCATAAAATTCCTTGACCCGAGTGTCATACCTTGTAGTATTATATGTAGTGTATTGGGGACGATCAGAAGCTGAGGACGCCTGTGCACTAAACACTCACAAAATCAACGCCAACGGAATGGATCGAACGACTTCATGTCATGGAGCTCGTTTTAACCCACGTCTCTACAAAACAGGTCCTACGTTATTCATTTCAGCGGAGATACTGACTGCTATTATAGAAATAACACAAACCTGGCTTTTGTTGTGGAACATTTGGCAATAATTTTGAATGTGAGTGCGTGTTTATTGGAGGCCGCCATTGTGTGCAAAAACAATAAAAAACTATCAATGTTTATGAAATATTCAGAATGATTCCTTTATTATGAGTTGTAACCTTTTCGAATTTATTTCTTCAGTGAATATCATTAGACAGACTTGTTTTTCATTTTTCACACATTTGTGCACGATTTTAGTATTTTCTAGACACACCACTCGGTGGCGTTGTTGTGTACTCCAAAGCGGAGAAATGGATGTAGAAACCCAGGCCCAGGGGCAAGGCTTTGATGCTGCTCTGTGGAAGGCAGTTTCATTGACGCATGTTGAATATCCAAGAGGTAAATCAGAGACACTTCAACAGTCTTTTGCAGTGGTACCGTTTTTAAAAGGCTGCAAAAACTAAAATGTCATAAGTTGGAAGTTGCGAAACAAATCACAATTCTAAGAAAGTAGAAAAATTTTGAACTGATCGTTGATGAATGAATGGGGAGGCCTAAAGCGAGGTTGGGTGGAGTTGAGCGCATGTGTGTTGAGACTCAGCTGCCCATGCTGCCAGAGAAGTGGTGAGACCTGTCGTCTGGGTCTGCGGTAGAATTTCGGTGACCAGGGCTCGACATTAACGCCTTTAACGGTAGTCCGACTTCCTGGGACAACCAATTTGTTGGTCCGGACAAGCTCACGGCCGAGCAGCTTGTCCGACGGGAAGATTTTGACTGGTTATTGTATGATAGCGACCAGAAATAAAATGTGTTGTGTCCCGTGTGAAAAATACAGTTCATCTCTTGCATCTGGATCAGATGTGTTCAGGATCGAATCTTTGAAAAGTCACAAACAGTCGACGGCTCACTCAGCATATCTTATACAAAATATAAAACTGAATTGAAAAGCCAGGGTAAACTTGAAGCGTGTTCACTGGTGAAATCTAAATACGAATACCCACTTTAATAAACTTGTGCAAAATTTATAAGTTGTGTAATGTATGCTCTTACACATGTTTATTGAGAATGTGCTAACAGGTATGATGTGTGATATTCATATATGTTTGAAAAGTGTAATTTGAGTTTAATTACCTTTGGACAAGTGTCTTATAGGTCTGGATAAGTAAATTTCATTTCTACGTGTCCAAGTTAAAGCAAAAGTTAATGTCGAGCCTTGGTGACTCTGAGGCCGGGCTAGTTCTTCATTTTTGTTTAAATATATACTATTACTTGTTATTGTTAGACATTCTTTATCTATGCCATGACTATAGCCAAGATGTAGCCCCTCGACTGTCTGGCTGTCTAGGGGTTACAATACTCCCCATCGATTTCTGTACTAATCCAATCCCATACTTAAGTATATGATAAACGTACAATAATTCCCGTACCAAAAAAAAAGCCTTCCTGCAAACACTTGCTGCAAGCTTGCCGCAAAGTTGCGGCAAGCTTGCTGCAAAAGTTTCTGCAAACCAGCCTCAAACACGAAGAATCAACTCTGACCAACGAGTGGATGCAAATTTCCTGTAACCCAGCCGCAAACATTGCCGCAAGCTTGCGGCATGCTTGCCGCAAACATGCAGCAAACTTTTACCATGCAAATGAAGTTTGCCGCAAGCTTGCAGCAAACATCTCTATGTCCTTATATGGAACAGTTCCTGCAACCCAGCCGCACACATTGCTGCAAGCTTGCCGCAAACATCTCTTTGGATATGGAACAGTTCCTGCAACCCAGCCGCACACATTGCTGCAAGCTTGCCGCAAACATCTTCTTGGGGTTATATAGAAGTTTCTGCGAACCACCAGAAAAAATATTGGATGCAAGACTACAACATACTTGAATTGTGGCATGAATAATTTAATGTAGAAATGCCAGCTGACAAATACATAACTTTTATTGCATGCCCGCTTGTTAAAGCAAGAAAATGCACTATCAGCTGCACACTGGATTTAACATGATAATTTTCAATCTGATGTATAATGACTAGAAATTAAAACAAAATCACATGGCAATGAATAACAGAAACTATAAAAGTGTCTACAGTGGCAATTAGTAATAATACTTGTATTACAATCAAAATTGTGTCTTGAGAGAACANACAATTCTAAGAAAGTAGAAAAATTTTGAACTGATCGTTGATGAATGAATGGGGAGGCCTAAAGCGAGGTTGGTTGGAGTTGAGCGCATGTGTGTTGAGACTCAGCTGCCCATGCTGCCAGAGAAGTGGTGAGACCTACTGTCTGCCAGGGTCTGCGGTAGAATTTCGGTGACCAGGGCTCGACATTAACGGTAGTCCGACTTCCTGGGACAACCAATTTGTTGCCGAGCAGCTTGTCCGACGGGAAGATTTTGACTGGTTACGGTATGATAGCGACCAAAAATAAAATGTGTTGTGTCCCGTGTGAAAAATACAGTTCATCTCTTGCGTCTGGATCAGATGTGTTCAGGATCGAATCTTTGAAAAGTCACAAACAGTCGACAGCTCACTCAGCAGATTATACAAAATATAAAACTGAATTGAAAAGCCAGGGTAAACTTGAAGCGTGTTCACTGGTGAAATCTAAATACGAATACCCTCTTTAATAAACTTGTGCAAAATTTAAGTCGTATAATGTATGCTCTTACACATGTTTATTGAGAATGTGCTAGCAGGTATGATGTGTGATATTCATATATGTTTGAAAAGTGTAATTTGAGTTTAATTACCTTTGGACAAGTGTCTTATACTTATAGGTCTGGACAAGTAAATTTCATTTCTACTTGTCCAAGTTAAAATAAAAGTTAATGTCGAGCCTTGGTGACTCTGAGGCCGGGCTAGTTCCTTTGTTTAAATATATACTATGACTTGTTATTGTTAGACAATCTTTATCTATGCCATGACTATAGCCAAGATGTAACCCCTCAACTGTCTGGCTGTCTAGGGGTTACAATAGACCCCATCGATTTCTGTACTAATCCAATCCCATACTTAAGTATATGATAAACGTACAGTTCCCGAATAAGATGTTTTCACTGGCACCTCGTCAAAAGTACGTTTTACACGTCTTAGAAAGGTCACTTAAAATGCGCAATTTTTTTCTTCCAGTTCTGTACATATCTGTGATGAAACATGTCTAAGGGAATTATGATGACTTTGGTGAAGAATTCCAATGTCACTTTTTGGTCGCCGTTTACTTTTCCACGGTGGGCGATACAAGCACAAAGTATGCAATTGACGTTATGCGAATATAGACAGCAATAACCGCGAAATTTAACAAAGTGCATGCCCTGGCGTATGACACTTGCAAAAAGTAGTATTGGACGATTTCTTGTGGAATTTGTGAGATTGTGTCCCTTGTGGATTTTTTGTTCGTCAACAGACGCCCAGTGAAGGAAATGTTCAAATTGTCTCCATAGTCATTTTTGTGTCAATTACTGCTAAAGAAATACTATGCAGTCAAACTTTTTTCGAACAGTTCTTCGTTCAGTTGCCCAAATTGGCAACTGCCCGTTTTTACAATGCTCATGCCAGGGATATGACTGCATAGTGCTTGAAACTTGGCCACCAGGGTTGCACTTTGTCTCTGGACAAAATGGCATTGTTGATGAACGAAGAAACAAAGTGGAAAGAAGTCTTGATTGCCAAAGCATGTGTTCAAGTTTGAAGGAATAAATGGCATCCACTTCTTCCTAAGGTGTCCCTCTATGATTGAAAGGTACTAGGCCCAACTATTTTGCCCAAAAGGTTCCATAGCATAGCTGTCCTATGGGAAAATTACTATCTGTGCCAGCTGTGCTGGCTCAGTTCAGACGGCAGCAATGTCTGCCATGCATGTATACTTCGCTTGGCACAAGGATGACCTCCATTTAACCCTCTGTTTACCCGCGTTTGACCTTGAGTACGTTACCTCTGAAGGTGTCTATCTGCACTCGCTGTCCCCTGCCGAGAACCTATCCTTCCCTTTGGTTGCTATTGGGGGCACCCCTTCCTGATAATTTTGGATCCTCTTTGCATCTTTCGGTCTGTGTTATTGTTGAAGTTGTGTTGTCAAATGGTGGATGACTATCAGTCCTGTGGCTTGATCCATCAGCCAAGGAGCACAATGCTTCATTCTGTGGGATCAAATTGTCTTCTGTTTTAAAATCTTAAGCCTCTGATTTTGAAGGTTCTTTACATTCAAAAGTTTTTGGCCACAAGTTTAAAAGATTGTGAGAATATGTATAGTACCAAGGGCAGATCCAGGATTTTGAGTTGGGGGGGGGGCTAGGGAACAGAAATAACCACAATTTCACCACATGCGTGCGTCCAGCCTAAAATGTAGGGATGCAGGGGTCTCGAATATTCGCGTTTGTGGACCTTATTACTAAAAAAACAGTAAATGGGGTTTGTTCAAGGCCTATGCATTGTGCATCGCCCCCCGAACCCCCTGGGTGCGCACATATGCTACTCAGCAATTCGCACCCCGAACTCCCAAATGGTATCTAGGAGAATTTTAGGGGAGGCCATGGTCCCCTTGGCCCACCCTAAATCCGCCACTGAGTACATTATAAAAAAATTGTGTTTATAGGTGATGTTGTTGGCTACTGCCTGGCCTGGATCAGTCTACTCCCCATCTTTACTGTGGTCAGTATGGTCACTGTGATCGCCTGCAAGAGGGACTTACACACGGTGAGCCTTGGAGTGGTGATATTAGATACACATATACGCAGTCAGTATAGAACTAGTGACAGTAGACAGACCTATACACAGTCAGTATAGAACTAACGATATTACACAGACCTATTACAGTCAATATAGAACTAGTGATAGTAGACAGACCTACACACAGTCAGTATAGAACTGGTGATAGCAGACAGTCCTACATACAGAAGACAGTTTCGAATGATTGGTCATTTCAGATCTGTTAATTGCTATGATTGGCCATTTCAGATCTGCTATTTGCTGGGAATCCTCATCAATGAGGGCATCAACTGGGTGCTCAAACACATCATCAAAGACAGTAGACCAGTTTCAGGTATTGACAGACCAATTGTAAGACATGAAATTCAACACACACCGTAAACATTTGGTTTAACGCACACAGTGGCGTAAGCGCCCGTGCCCTACTTTTGAAAACTTTCAGATTAAGCTTGATTTTTATAACAGTAAGGCAAGCTGTTTAAAATCACAGTGTGCCGAGGACATTGGATTTTGTTAGCATCATGTGCAGTGCATTAGCAATAGTTGACGCGTAGTTGAAATTGACACTTATGGAGGCTATAGTCAACCACAGACTTTAATTCCAATCTTCAACTTTATTTTTAAAGGAATCCATCTTTTCTCGGAGGTTTTAGAGCAAAATTCCTCGATGGTGATGTAGCACTTATGACATGCATGGTGGAGTCTTGTGGCATTTTGTAGATGACCTATGTTTTCCACATATGACACGTGTTCAGTGTCAAGGGAGCAAAATTGAATAGCGTTATAATGGAAATTCGAAGTGTCGGAGGCTTTTCCTTCCATAAGTCACAAAGAAATTTCCGTGTGAGATTTGAACTGCGTTGTTCTGATTCATTAATACAGTATTTGCCCAAGGCATACAAAGAGGAAAATTTACAAGATGTTTTTCAATCATTTGTGTTGCAAAACTTAAACTGCTAAGAAAATGGGAGAATTAGCATATAGGTTTATCTTTAACTTTTCTTTCAATTTCTCGAAATTTCCAATTTAACTTCCCATCTTTGGGTTATGCACCCGCCCCCAATTTCTTGAAATTTATGATTTTTAAATCGCTTAAAAGTGCTTATCTCTATGTCAAGTTCCACCTCCCAAATTGCTAGTGTCATCGAATGTTCACTGTTGTCAAAGTCTGCAGACCTGTTGATGAGGCAGTGAGTGTTTCAAGTGATGTGCGCTTCTTTAAATTGTCCTGTGTTCATAAACTAAGTGTCTAGTAGTTAATCAAACAACCACTGCTCACACATTGGGTTCAAATGAATTTAATAATTTGTATAATGTACTCGCGGCATTATACAATGTAACAAGATCCATCTCTTCTTTAGTGACAGATATTTCATTACAATCTGCTATAATGATAATTTCGTAGTTTGTTATTATTGGCGTTTTTGCTGAAGACTTTCTATTACCCGTATTGCAGTAATTGCTATCACGGCTTTTGTTGCAGGTCGAGTTCTCCATGTCAAGTATGGCATGCCATCTAGTCACTCTCAGTTCATGTGGTTCTTCTCAACCTACTTGGCATTATTTCTGTTGATCAGGTAATTCTACTCTGCTCCATCTGCTGTGTTGTCTGGAGTTCTTAGATGGATTTTCATGAAATTTGACAAATAGTTTTTTATTAAGGATGTGACAGCGCCTCCATCGGATTTGTTTGACATATTCTGTGCCATATAGTAGGTATATTTATTGTACTAATAAAGACCCTTGGCAATGCGTTTGATGATAATATAATGCACAGAGACACATTGCTATGTGTATTTTTCCAATCACCACCAGAAAGTCGCATCATGTAGCAATTGAAGAAGCAAAACTAAACTGATGCTTGAATCAAGTCAAAGGCTTCCTATGATTATATCCACTTTAATTTGGGGGTCTGACAGTGTATCTGTGTCCCTCTTCTGGTTCTGTTGTGTTCTGGGAGTAACTGTAACCCCTTCCCCCTTTGGACTGCGTTAGGTGACATGTGTACACAGTATCGTCTCATATCTCTCCATTTGATTTTGTTTTGTCATTTTGATTGGATCATTGGATCTTCTATTTGCAGAATCAAGAGAAACCAAAATGTTTGGGATGAATGGTGGAAGTACCTGATGACAGCTGGAGGGATTATAGTATCTGTTTTGGTCTCTTATAGTCGGTAAATAGTCTTGTTTCGTCTCCATTTTGGCCTCTTCTTGTCGTCGATAAGTATGGCAATCATCCGTTCAATATTTAGTTTCCTGATGATCTGGGTGTTCAAAGTTAACTGAATTTACAGACTTCGTAGTTGACGGGTTTACAGAATTCACTTAACAACCAGACATCGCCAAATTACCATTTGTGAATTTAAGGAATTGCATCCTATAGGTTGCTAATAAACGTAATCCAATTATGGTAAACTCTAATCAGTTTCGGACAAAGTTATAATAAAATTAGTCTTTGTTTTCCTAGAGGTTCTAAAGAGTCAAAAGATTGTAGCCATGCAGCTAGTATAGTTGTGTCCGAGAGCTGTAAACTAGGAGTCGCTCTGGAGACTCATGCTGGTTGTGTCCATTAAAATTCTGATTTGAAGTCAGCTGTTCATTATATCGGTTGTTAATGTCAGTGGAAGCAAGTGCTATTGCAACACGTCACAGCAAGTCTCTGTCCGCGAGTGATCATGGGGTAGTTCTCGTGTATCGCTGTTTTCACAAGAATTCTACTGCAGGCTTGAAGGCTGATGAAACAGAACCTTGGTCATGTGGCAAAGTGCGTAATACATGTTTAATTATGTCCGTCTGTTTATTGCAGTGTTTACTTACTATACCACAGTACAAGTCAAGTCGTGTGGGGGGCTGTAGTGGGTGCCGTCCTGGCTCTACTCTGGTTCATCTGTGTTCATCTTCTCTTCACTCCACTCTTCCCAGTTATCGCCTCCTGGTGAGTACCCTCATAACTGGTGTACCATCATAACTGGTGTACCCTCATAACTGGTGTACCCTCATAACTGGTGTACCCTCAACTGGTGTACCCTCATAACTGGTGTACCCTCATAACTGGTGTACCCTCATAACTTAGAGTACCCTCAACCACAGTTTTTAACTGTTTCTTGATAACTTTGCTAGCAATAGCGCTTCTTCAGGTATCTAGGTAGTGACCGATTTTCAATCCATGGTTTTGAAATATGGGTTGATCGCAGAGTTTAAAGTATGTTCGGCTCATAAAAATAATGACCAGGTTTTTGTAGTAGTTATCTACGTGACTGTCATTCTTGTCTAACAATTGTGTTTGAGGATTTCTATCTAATCCTTTTTGTGTGAGAACTTGGTTACGGCTCTGAAACACCCTGGCAAGTGTTGATTGCTGTTAAAAATTAAACAAAAAAGTGTGCAGAATAGGTACCCCGTAGTATCGCATGGTCACATGTAGTAATTATCAATCAGTCCTACTTTGAACACGAGACTTTCTGCAATACATGCTGATGATGTAGTCCAATGAGTCATCAGTTGAAGACTGACATCCGAACAGACTTGCATAGAGGTAGAAGTACTTTGGGCACACTGAGTACCAGAGTCAGTGATGCCACACTGAGTACCAGAGTCAGGGATGCCACACTGAGTACCAGAGTCTCAGTGATGCCACGCTGGGCTTCATCTGTTCAATGATACTTTAAAGTCATGTTGTTTTTGACAGAAGTCACTGAATTCGGACATGTTTCTAGGATCCTACATAAAGGTGCTTTTAGCCTGCCTTGTGTAAAAATAACTTTTGATTTGGGTCAGTTGTCATCATAAAACTGGTCTCTATTTGTTATTGGATTAGAAGCGATTTTTAATGTGTGAAGGACTGACAGGTGGTTTTTACTCAGTGCTTAAAATGTCCTGAGCAAGCCATGTTGAGCCTGATCCAAGCAACAGTGAAATTACTACCAGCTCTTCTGAAGTCCAGACATCATTTCTGGTCTGAGTAAAGAACAAGTCGGGGGTAATTTATTTTGAAAAGTGCCTGTAATCAGAGCTTATTGTTTTGACCGATTGCAGATTGATTATAGCATAAAGTATACAACATAGTTACGTTTAAAATAATACAGTTTTCACTTAACAAACCCCATTTCAAATGGTGTGTTTCACTGAGTGCAGGTCGACAGCATGTCCGACTCGTGTTGAAATGCAGTTTTCAGTCCCCAAACTCCAGTTTTGATGTTTCTTTGTTGTTTTAGGCCCCTATCCGAGTTCTTGATGATCAGAGACCTCACCCTCATACCCAATGTCATATGGTTTGAATACACAACATCACGAGCTGAAGCCAGGTAGACGTTACTCTCCATCAGCACAACAGTGTGGACTTGAATTGAATTCAATTTATTTCATTTATTCAATGCAGAACAAAATCTAATGGAAAATCTGACATTACCAAATGAATGCACTTATTTTGATTCTCATTAATTTCGAAAGTGCAAACACAATTGTTTGTCGTCAAGACCATAGATTGGTGGGAGTGTACACTAAATCCAGTTTTAAACTCTTTTCATGTTGTTTGAACCCTGTTATTTGTCTTTTCAGGAGTAGGCTTAAGAACAGGAAGATACGAAGTCAATAGAGGGAGCTGCTGTGAACTGTCCACACTATTGTGTTTAAAACATTCGTCTACCAACTTTCCACTGCATTCATTAAAGCTGTAAATGTCATGACTTGTATTCATTTATTGTAATGGTCAACTTTGAAACATTTCCATGGTACTGTTGTTCTAGTTTGTGTACTCAGACTGTCGGAGAAAGTTAGAAGTTTGCCTTAACTAGATATAACGCTACTCACTGAGATCCAAGGCATTTTATAGCATGCAACCTATTCCTCGACCTCAACATGCGACCCACTCCCTGGACCTCAAGATACGACACACTTCCTGGACCTCAACACGTGACCCACTTCTTGGACCTCAACAGATGATAGACTTCCTGCCGACCTCAACATGTGATGGACTCTTTGGACCTCAATATGTGACCCACTCCCTGGACCTCAACATGTCACCCACTCCTCGGACCTCAACATGTAACCCACTCCCTGGACCTCAACATGTGACCCACTCCCTGGACCTCAACATGTAACCCACTTCCTGGACCTCAAGTGTAACCCACTCCCTGGACCTCAACATGTAACCGACTCCATGGACCTCAACATGTGACCCACTTCCTGGACTGCAACAGGTGACAGACTTCCTGAACATCAACTTGTGACCGACTGTTTGTACCTCAACATGTGACGGACTCTGTTGACCTCAACATGTGAAGGACTCCCTCGAACTCAACATGTACAGTACAATTTGGTTTCCCTTGCTAGTACAATAAAAACAGTGAACAACGTTATCACTCACTGGGTGTTATGTTCATTAGCTTTGACAACACTTTACTGTGAATACAACTTTGATAGTTTTAAAGATTCACCTTGCAGTTGCTGCAAAGGTTCATCAAATTTCTCAGCAGGATTTTCACATTAGTGTTGACCTTTTTCATGTCTGGAATGCACATGGTGTAACACATTGGTTGGGTTCGTCTCTATAAAATGTCAAACATTTGTGGTGATTTTTTTCTCAATTTTAACATAGTAACAGAATACTTCTAGGTAATGTCGTCCTAAGTGTTTAAAATTGGCAGGCAACAATTTTGGAAGGCTCTAAAATTTGGTGAATAAATAAACTAAGCTGTCCAAATTTTGGGATCGTTCATGGTATACATGTGCGTGTGTTCATTATCTCCCATAGTCTGTAGTTAGCCAGTGCATGAAGTGACTTAGTCACATAGGGTAAACCATCACAACGAAAAGCAGAAAGTGAATTATTCGTCTAGCTCTGCAGGTATTCTACGTGTACGGCTGGCAGCCAGCCTACAAGCAACCAGGCAACTTTGACAGACTTCATGACGTCCACTATTTGCAGTGGTTGGAGTGAAATACCCGATGCCTTGACAGCAACCCCATGGTGACAAGTGTTAGCACGTGACTGAACAAACAATAAGGGATTGTGTATCATTTGCATTACAACATGGCCATCATCTTTCAAGATTTATACAAAAAAGAAAATTGTGTCCGAATGCATTCTAAAACAATCAAAATAGTCTGGTTGGCCACACAGTAATAGTCAGTAACAAGGGTCACGCATTTTGAGAACCAGTTTTCTACACTGAATAACAGGCACCAAACTGGTTCTCAAAATCAAGGACCCCTATTAGTGACTATTTCCACACAGAGCATACAGCCAATGCAGGTGTCAAAACTTGTGGGACTGTTTATCCGATACCCTTTTAAAAAACGACAGATTAAGCTTTTTTCAGCAAGGTGGAATCACTTAATTTGTGGAAGAAACTTTTCAACAAAATTCTGAGACATAATTTTTGGCTATATTTTAATGCAGTTTAAAAAAAATTCTGATTTTATTCCCGATTCTCAACATTTTCAATTGGTGAAAATAGACCAATTTCAACAACGGTCTTCCACTTTTTAAAACAAAATTTGTAATCTCACCTCTGAACCCAGTTAATAAGTTCAGGGCAGTATTATGGTTATATAAACAATGAACACTATACAAATACAAATTGCTAATGACACCAAATAGCATGGCAACAATTTCAAATCGTAATGGGCAACAAGTGTGTATGTCACAGTTGCTATGGACAACAGCTGTGTAAATCACAGTCACTAAAGATAAACAGTTTATGAGGAACTGCTGTGAAGCACAGTGGCTATGGGCAACAGCTGAGTGAAGCACAGTGGCTATGAACAAATATTGTAAAGCAGTTGTTATGGGCAACAGTTGTGTAAAGCACAGTTGCTATGGGTAACACCTGAATAAAGCACATTCACTAAGGGCAACAGCCGAGTAAAGCAGTTGCTTTGGGCAACAGCTGTGTAAGACACAGTCGAACTTCAGTGAATTTAATGATTAGCAGAACCAACACCGATTACTCCAATTCAGTACAATAAACTGTCGAGTGATGACAAAACATGCTCTCGAAACTGTCTACTTTCCAGTCTCAATTCAATTTAAAGTGTAGACATGAAATGATTGAATTACACTCAGATCTACATGTAGGATTCTGGCCTACCGATTGCACCCAGAATTTGCTTTAACGAGACAAGTGTGTTAGACATTTAATGCCCAGAAGGCAACAGTCATGAAAATGGCCAAGTACATTGCATGTACATGTGTCCATCTGAAGGGCTCCTGTTGAACACTTGAATGGTGTTGTGTCATCCAGTAGTTAATGCCTGTGTAGTATTGCATCACTGCAGCTGCCAGACATCCAATGTGCTTTTCTATAGACATCTTCTGATTGTGCCTTGTCAACATTTTTGCATGCCAAAAATAATCAAGACAACATTAAACCCTGTCCTGACCACTGAGCTGCCATAGTAACACCAACAGGTCAGTTCGAATGACAGGTCAGTAAACCATACAGATGGGAAAGGGGGTGTACTTTACTCCATAAAACAGTCCCTCTTAGCATCACCGTACTTGCTATGTCTGTACAGGAGTCCATCTCAGTAGGGAGCCAAATAACACGTGTTGCATTACTGGGAACTTTGCCAACACCTGAAAAATGACCAACCTTCAATACACAGCTTGACCTTTGTTGTATTTTTCAACTCATCGCCGAACTGTTACTTTTCAATCCTGGATAATCCCCGAAACAAATTTCGTCCACAACAATATCCAGACATACAGCACAGTTCCCTAATTTTAATCTGACCAGTCGGCAACCCCTCATCTACCAATGCAGTTTCGCCCAGGTCAGGGGCCCATTCCAGCAAAACAGTAGCCAGAACGAAACTTAAATTTCAGTAAATTTTAATACAAATTTCATATATGTCTCAAGACCGTTTTAAGAGAGAGATCTCATGTTTTTTTTGGATAAACATTTTGTCTTAATTTTGACTATAATACCGGGTATGCAAGTTTCAAAGTTTGGAAGTTAAGACAAATCTTAGACTTAAGTCAAAAATGAACTTAAGGTCACAGTTTCGTGGAATGGGCTACCGTTACAAGACATTAGGTCAGGCCACAATGGGGACGTCACTTGAGTCAGAAATCCGGGACAAGTAGCCAATCCTTACATGCTTAGGCGTATTTTTGAATTCTTGTGTTTGCAATTAAGCAATACTAACTGTGAACAGCAAAATTGATGACAACGTAAAAAAATGTTGAACATGGCACGCCAGCAGGTCTTTGTAAGGGAATATTCAAGAGTCTGTATTGAAGTTGGCACTCCAATCAAATGTGCATTCTGCTGCTGTTTGATTGAAATTATCATACAGGTCAGCTATTTTTACAAAGTAACGATATTTGAGTCGTTTCCGAAAAGTTGGAAAAACCTCATGATTTGTGCTGTAAGAAGTTGCACGATGTTTTGCAATTTTTCGCAAAGATTGCTACAATGGCGCACAAATTTCATTTGGGATAGAGTAAACTTTGTCAGTCTCTAACACACAAAATGCATCTGGAGTTTTCAGTCAACGAAGACATTTTATTCCAAAAACATGGCTGCATGGCTGCCATAGTACCCTTCAACATCGGAAAACTTCACTTCACACACACTGTACGTAAATTTCTAAGGGCCACGGTTCAAAATGGCGTACCTCAGCTTTATACATTTTCATCAGACCAGAGTTGACCTTTGACCACTTTTTGACCCCACTGACGTTCCACAGTGAGTTTGAATGCTCCGAAAACTGTCCTTTCTTGACCTATAAATGATAGACAGACAGATGGTTCTTAAAGGAAGGTAGAAAGGATAACAGTTTCTCCATCAACGAACTATCAGTCGCATTTAACAAATTTGTAAAATTTAATTACTCCAGACTAGAGAAGCCACAAGAAAGTTGTTTTTCATTTACATGTCTTTAGTGCCAGGCATTTGCCTCTGGCTGCCTTGGGCGCAGAATATGCTGAATCCATGGAAATGCGTTGTTGAATACAGTAATTACTTATAAACTGAAAACTATTTGCCAAATTTCATGAAAATGCACCAAATACCTTGGTATCTACATGTCGAGATTTTGTACATTGTATACAGGAGAAGCTCAAAAGCCATTAGAGAGTGCTGCAGAACTTCATATCGTTCATAAATCCATAAGACAGTCGCCTCTTCTCAATATGAACACATTTTTGTAAAATTTGATTCTCTTTGAGTGGTTTGGCTGATACAGACTGAGATGCATGACAAAAAAACAAGCAAAATAATAAAAATGGTCATTGAGATCAAAATGCAATTTTATCAATTTTACTTTGACACAAAAATTCACAATTTGGTGTCAACACTCTCCTTAAAGAGACACACTCTGAGTTGCCTATGTTAGCGACAAACATTAAGTGGTCAATCACTTCTGCTAGCTGCCTATGTCTTGGACACACACTAAGTGGTCAATCACTTCGACTAGTTGCCTTTGTCTTGGACAAACGCTAAGTGGTCAATCACTTTGGCTTGTTGCCTATGTCAGGGACACACATTAAGTGGTCAATGACTGAGACTTGCGTTCATCCTGCATTACCTTGTGGATGTGTTTGATACAAGCCAGGAACATATAGTCCTTGGCATATGAACTGGCTATGTCAGGCTCAGGGAACGACGTAGGACTGAGGTACTTATGATCTGAAAACAAAGTTTAACATGTCACTTACTGTAGCTGAGTCACAGGTAAACTTCTAAAAAATTTTGGTTACGTTTTCAACACAAACATGTGAGGCAGCAGACGTTACAAGTTCATGCCCGCGTATGCACTGTGTTCCATTTCTTGGAATATAAAATTTGAAATTTGACAGGGGAGGTCAATTTTCTAATGAACGGGGGTATCGCAGCCCAGTGGTGCCCAACCCCCACGACAACACCAGTGCCAGTCACTGCAATCCACGTAACATCAGTTTGACCGTCAGTGAAAACAATCAACTCATCAGTTGAGCGCTACCCCGTGTAATGAGGACACGTAATAAGTAAAGACAAGAATGTTCTTAACTGAAGACTAACCAATCAGTTGAGAGCTGCCCCAGTAGAAGGGAAGGAAGTGATGATCATCCAGGCTTCGCACTCCCTGACTGCCTGCAGGTTCCATTCTGTAGGTTAACTGCACCCCACGCATGACCTCAAGGTACCTGAACACAAATGCATATCATGGTAGACATTCGCGAATCAATGGTGACTTCAGTATCAGGTTGGACAGACATTGGTCCAGAGTGACACTTCACCATTATCTGTTGGGACTGGTGTCTCATACCCCCTCTGTCAGTCAAGAGTGACATTTCACTTTAAATTTGCATTACCAGTCCTGCAGTATCGTTTCTATACATGATCAAAATAATATATTCCACAGATTAAGTCAACATTGCGCAATGAATGCAAACCACAAGTTTAGTACCCCATTATGCCAGCAGGTGGGACCAGTGTCTCTGGGCTCGTGTTGACATAGAATTGTGAAAAGTCCCCAAGTTTATTACACTATTCCCGAAATGAGACAAGTGAGCTTAAAGCTTACTTGAAACTGTCGGGATGTGTTTGTCCTAATGAATACTGATCAATTTGAAACATGGATTGACTGGTTAGGAATGATACAGAACACCCACTTGCCCCCAAACTCTGTGTGACTCGAATCATCTGTCAATACATTGTAATCAATCTGTAAACATAAAATGAATCCATTCATAGTTGCCCTCTCGAAAAATGAACCAAAAATTACACAAAAATGACTAAACAGTCACATCCCCAAACATTCACGACACCACTCCAATTCTGATAATCAACCTATTACCCGTCGTTACCATAGTGACTATGACCTCACCTGTTAAACAGTTTCAACACTGTGGCTGTAGCATCCTCTTGTTTTAAAAAACCAATTTTGTACAAACAGCAAAGAAACGCTGCAAAGGCAAACTCGTGTCCTGAAATGACAAGGTTTAATACAATGCTCCCTACCAGGCAACACGTAGACACAAAATTGTTCAAAAACTGAGCATGTGAGCATGAACAGCACATGCGCAGAATTAGGTCATACATAGTCATTTGTAGTGTCACCTAAAAGCCTAAATTAGTTCGTGTGTGTGACTTCACCATGGTTGGGTTGAAGTGGAGCGAGACTACATGTACAAGTACCTATCTATACTGTGTGTTGGTCAGTTTACTATGGTGGGGTTGAAGTGTACTGTGACTACATGACTGTACAAGTGCTATTTGTACTGTGTGTTAGTCAGTTCACCATGGTTGGGTTGAAGTGTACTAATCTTTGACTACATGACTGTACAAGTGTCTTTCTATACTGTGTGTTGATCAGTTCACTATGGTTGAGTTGAAGTGTACCGTGACTACATGTACAAGTGTCTATCTATACTGTGTGTTAGTCAGTTCACTGGGTTGCACTAAACATGACAACATTACCTGTGCCGTAGTCAATCCTTGTAGAGTTACCCACACTTTCCTTCAGATAGCAGGCAATTTCTGGTGCTGCCTTTTTATATTTTTCACCAAACGCAGCCTCAAGTTGACACTCCGCATTCTATAAAACCAAGTCAAAAGACAGTCATGTGACATATACATGATCTCTACATATACATCATCTCCTTTATGTAAATGTACAAGCTGTGGGAATGTGCACAACATGTGCAAATACTATATACCAAGTCTAATCACTTACAGACAATATGTCATATAACAATCTCACAACATCTAATGCACTTGTTGCTAGTCGCCAGTTGCATGTTATTTTTGCTGATCATCTTTTGTGTTCATCTCAATAGGGTTGTCTTCCACATACGGTAAAATCTAACCAATTTTGGTAATAAATAAATGTTACTACCAAATTGTTTGGTTTCAATGAACTTTTTAACTTGTGAAAGGTCACATTTTTTAAATTTCTGGTTGTAACTGTGGTATAGAGCTAGACACTAATTTTGTGCAACATATGTGTCGTGGAAAAAATGACCTGAGCAAAATTTAAACTTTCTGTCACATTTTGTCCTAAATCTGTGAGATTTTATGGCAATGCAGTCTCAACCAATTCATAATTTAGCATTTAATGTACGCGTAACCTTGACAATAACTACATAGCTGATACAACAAGAAAATATGATATGCAATACAAACCTGTTCTACCCTAGCAAACCAATCCCTGAACGCTGTATTTCCGAACCTCTGTGGCTGATCTACAGGTGGTATTTCATGCAGCCATGTTTCCCACGAGTTCAGTATGTCCACAAGGGCGGAAATATTCTGTAATGAAAATAAAAAAATAAGTACTTATATTTTTATGGATTGAATAGCATTGGGCAGTTTGCTCAATCGTTACATTGAAGTTGCCAGAAGCCTGACACCATTAGCACTATCATTACATTTTGACAGAACAGTAACAGTCAAGTAGACGTATGGCTAATCTGAGACGATGTGAAGTTGACTGCTAGTTTCACAATCATAACACCATCATAACCGTAGCATATAGTAAATGTACTAACCCAAGACAACATGAAGTTGTCTGTTAGTTTCACAATCAAAACACCATCATTACCATATCACGTAGTAATGTACTAACCCAAGACGACGTGAAGTTGTCTGTTAGCTTCAGTCTTAACAACATCATTACCACATCACGTAGTAATGTACTAACCCAAGACAACATGAAGTTGACTGTTAAGTTTCACAATCATAACACCATCATTACCGTAGCATATAGTAATGTACTAACCCAAGACGATGTGAAGTTGACTGTTAGTTTCACAATCATAACACCATCATTACCATATCATGTAGTAATGTACTAACCCAAGACAACATGAAGTTGTCTGTTAGTTTCACAATCATAACACCATCATTACCGTAGCATATAGTAATGTACTAACCCAAGACAATGTGAAGTTGACTGTTAGTTTCACAATCATAACACCATCATTACCATATCATGTAGTAATGTACTAACCCAAGACAACATGAAGTTGTCTGTTAGTTTCACAATCATAACACCATCATTACCGTAGCATATAGTAATGTACTAACCCAAGACAATGTGAAGTTGACTGTTAGTTTCACAATCATAACACCATCATTACCATATCATGTAGTAATGTACTAACCCAAGACAACATGAAGTTGTCTGTTAGTTTCACAATCATAACACCATCATTACCGTAGCATATAGTAATGTACTAACCCAAGACAATGTGAAGTTGACTGTTAGTTTCACAATCATAACACCATCATTACCATATCATGTAGTAATGTACTAACCCAAGACGACGTGAAGTTGACTGTTACCTTCACAATCATAACACCATCATTACCGTAGCATATAGTAATGTACTAACCCAAGACGATGTGAAGTTGACTGTTAGTTTCACAATCATAACACCATCATTACCATATCACGTACTAATGTACTAACCCNATAGCGGAGCTGACCAGCGACTAGCATTAGTTCTTCGAATTGCGCATGAATCATAGCGGAGCTGACCAGCGACTAGCATTAGTTCGTCGAATTGCGCATGGCATGGATCGGACTTCCCGGCGACTCGGACGCCACGACACCTGCCACCCGTGGCGGGAGCACGGCTTATGTCTTGACTAACACCTGCTTCTAAATCTGGATTTAAACAAAATGACAAAGTCCACGCTTACACATATGCAAGCGTATCCAATAAATGTATTTTCATGTGAAACCATTCAATTTTCTTTGAACATTGACTTGTGTGAGTTCTTAATTTTCTTAGATCTGCCCAATCAGGTTAGAACTGCGTTTCAAGTCATTCGCTTTTGGCACCGGAGGGTTCAAATTGGAAGTTCGCGTCGTATGACATCGTATGACGTCATATGACGTAGGAGATGCGAGCCTCATTTGCATATATAAGTGACATCTGTTGGTTCAAAAAAGAGGATCATGCCCGAGTACATGCCTGGGAAGAGGCATCTTTTTAAGTGTAAAACAAGTCATGTTCAAAGCAACCTAGTGCCATTAATATGCAGTCTTTGGGGACCAAACTGGTGTCATTTTATAGCTAAAGAGTTAAGCTTTCGAACACAATGTTTGGATTCCAGACGACTTAAACACTTACTTTTGAAATCACTTTTGAATATCCGTTAAAATGCGCTAAAACAGTTGTCCCTTCCTGGTTATCTCTTCCTGCTAACATACATGTTTTTGTATTGATGAAAAACATCAACACACGTGTGATAGCAAACCACCATCGTTAATAAAGTAGGCCTTTTACAATACAGCAGCCCCATCACGAACCCCATTTAGCGCCAAAAAAATTGAGATGGTGCTCCCCCCAATCAAAGCCTGTGACATCATCAAATTTGGCTTTCACTGTCTCCATCGCATTGGAGTCGGCGATGACTGGCCGTTTAATTTAGTGCAAAATACATGGAAAATGAAGGAAACACACATAAATTGCTCATTCCATGTCAGTTGAAATTCAAATTGATCAAAGTCATTACCTTTAAGACTATTTCTTCAATTAATTAGCACACATTCTAAAACGGGCTCATATGGGAATCCCCACGTAGATGACTGGAGTCGCCTTAAGAGTCGAGAAAATAAAATGCTTCATACAAATAGTCTTATCGGGCAGTTTTACAAAGTCAATGTTTATAAAAAAGGTGTAGCTTACTTGATACAAGAGTTATCATGCAGCCTGGGTAGTTTTGCTAGTCATGATGTCGTGAAACTTATGTAGAGCCAATGACTCGCAGGGGTGCATGCAAAACTTAGGAGTAAACCAACATTCACCTTTCCCGTTGCAGCCATTTAAGTGGAAAACAATCTAATAAACATCATTTTCTTGCATAATTCTCCGTCTTTTGTAACAAAGAAAACTCTATTGTCATTTTGAAAACAGCTTGTGACAAACGTACATGCCATTTCCTAAAATTTTGTGATGATCTCTCAGGAGATGATGACAGCTTTGCAACAGCAAAATTTAGGTTCTTGGTATTAGGATTCTAAAAACTTGTAACGAAATGAAACCAGTTCTGTTAATTTGTTTTGACACCTACCAAACCTCGTGGAAGAGAGCAGTTGATTGAAGAACTGAGGAATAGAAACTGGCCAATAGGTGACAGCGCCCAAAGGTAACCCAAAAAAGCGCAATACAATTTTAGCACCAGATGAATGGTAGAACACCAATTTTTCCAACACCGGTAAATAATATAGTTTATTCAAAGAAGACCTACAAGAAATGACACTCACCTGTTGCGTAGTGAGGTTTAAGGGGAATTTTGTTGGCACAATGATGTCATATGTACCACTTTACATTGATTGGTCGAAAATTTCTCTGGGGCGCTCGAAGGGGTTTACGGGTGGTGTACTTTACGTCACAATTACTTTTTGTGGTATACCATATGCAAGAAACAAAAACAATATTTTATTAAAAAACACTTGTATTTCTGGTGTCAAAAGGGTGTTTTGGTCGCTGGAGGCTATCTTTAAACGGCTCTAAGTGTTGGATGACTCTAGCTTGCTGGTCATTAGCTCTATTCAAATAGGTCAAATGATACAAGTTTCAGGACGTGACGAGTAGAATGGTGACATTTCGAGGTCTATTAGAGGAAAACAGACAGCATAGTGGTACACAGTCTAGACCTAGCTGTAACAAGCACTGCTAGAAGTAACCGGATAATCTACACTATAGACAGTAGCACTAGATGTAGGAGGCTAGGAGAGGTAGTCCGACTCCAAGTCCTACTTTAGCACTACTCCTACATTAAGCAACTACATTGCCTTGGATGCCGCAGGCTTCACTACTGACTGGCTACACAAACCCTAGCCTTGGTACAAAGCTGTATATACAGCTTTGTACCGATGTGGGTAAAAAGGTGGTAAGATAAAATCTGACACAAAATTAGTGTCATTAAAAACTACAGTGTTCCTTGAGTTAATTAAATTATTTAACGATGTTGGAAAAAGTGGCGTTCTACCGTTATTCTGCTGCTAAAGTTGTGGAGCAATCTTTAGTGACGGCTTTCGACGTCACCTATTGGTTAGTTTCTCTTTTCGCCAATTCTTCAATCAAATGTTGCTTTTTCACGAGGTTGCGTACACGTCACAACAAATTATCGGATCTGGTTTCACTTTATTATGAGTTTTCAGAATTTTGGTACTGAAAACCTGAATTTCAGAAGAAATTTTGCTGCTGCCAAGCTATCATCATCTCCCGAGAGATGTCACAAAAATTTAGGAAATGGCGCTTGTGTGTGACACGAGCGTACGTTTTTCAAAACGACAACACATTTTTCATTGTCAGAAAAGGCGGAGAGTTACGCAAGAAAATGACGTTTATTGCATTGTTTAAACGGCTGTAAGGAGAAGGTTAGTGTAGGTTGATTCCCAGATTTTGCAGCACCCCGTCCGGCCTTTAGTTTTACATGTTGATACAAGTTTCACGGTGTGGTGACGAGCAGACCTACCCTGGCTATGTGCGGAAGAAAAACACACAGTGATACCTACTTCTAGCTGTAGTTTGACGACAGTCTTCATACAGCTACTGACTCCTGGGCCCGGTCTCCAATCTTTTTACTCGAAATGGAACTCGAAATCAGTTCTGGTATTTTCTACTCTACTTTTGGGCGAACTCAAGATAAGTGTCTATTATTCTATGCTCAAGTACACAATAACTTACGTAAATAATTTATTGCCCTTAGTTCACAGTTTGTAAACCCAATATCAAAGCAATAAGTTCGAGTTTGAACTCGAAATTTCGTGTTTTACTCGAGTTTGTAAGAAATCAATATAAGAGTCTTCAAGGGCAAACTTGAACTAGAAACTCCTATGCATAAACTATAATGTATTCGAACACAGTCTGATAACCAATTATCTTAAGTTCGCAAAAAGGAGCAGAGAAATTGCCAAAAATAGTTTCGAGTTCGTTTCGAGTAGAAAGATTAGAATTTAGAGACCGGGCCCTGAGCTAGCTGGCTGGCTACACAAACCCCAAAATTGATGTATATGGAAGCGTATAAGAGCAATTTAATCAAACTTGTAAAAAAAAGTTAGCCAGTTTCATGAAATTATGACAGCTGCGCTGATCCAGTTCAGACGCTGTCTAATGATAATGAAAACCAATTTTATAATACACACCGGGGGTATCCGAGGACGAGTTGTCTGCCATGTTGACCTATTTTTATTAGACGGTTGAAACCAAGCTGGAACAGGGTATAGATGGGTATTTTTCATGTACAAGCGCGTATCATCCAAATGTTTTCAGGCTTTTTTGAACATATTAAACATCTTTAAATAAGTATTGGTGTTTATTTTGTATCAAAATTGTCAATAATAGAACAAGGATTTCACAACTTTTCACAATTTTTTGTTAAGTACATCTTAAGTCACCCTTTTAAGTTTAGTATTGTGATCCAATCTCTTTCCTTCTCGACTTCACGCATGCTCATTAAAAGTCAACAAGTTCGTAGGGCACTTGACACTGCACTGGACTTTGAGTTTTTGCAAGTTTACTCACATCATATCGTCTGGTCAGATTGTAAATATGCTTCGGACTGCGTGTAGAATCATGGTGAGTCACGTGTGTGGCGTGGGCACTTTTTACTAGATATTTAGATATTATTTCATCTTAAGAATTATTCGAGAAATGATACTAATTACTGCCTGCAAGTGCAAATTGAAAACATTACTACTTGAGGCCATTGGCATAGAGCAGTAGCATTATGCAGACAACTGTCAATATTGGGTCAATGAATGATATGAACTGGTCTCTCCTCATACACTGAGACAGGTGTTAAGTTAGTGGTTTGAGAACGTTCTACAAATATAACCAAAAGTCAGTGGTCTTCTAGTGAATTATGCCTAGACCCTGGTATTCTTATGGTGTTGGTGCTCAAACATTTCCTAGACACATAACATTATAATTTTATTGTCGTGATGGACTGTCCGGTAGGCCGGCTTCTCTGGCCCGTCAGAAACCGCTAGGCTTTCTGCTCGATTGCTCTTTATTACAGCACTTTAAGATAAGAGTTGCAAGACATTTGATTGCATCTTTCATTTCTTGTTTTTGTTGACAAAAACAGAAATCACATTTGAATTCTTCATAAAAGTTGAAGTGTTGGCCCCCTTTTTCCCACAAAAATCGGTCAAGTTTTGTGGGATATAGATGTAATTCGTATCAGCTGATTTGATAGTCTATCCAGTATTACTGATGCGCTTCACCATTTGTGAAAGAAACATTTTTTATGCCTTAAACTGACAATTCATCAACAAAGGTACATATTGCAGCTGCTGAGAGATTAATTTTATTTGAACATAAGTAAAAATAACAAATGCTATGCTTTGTCTCGGTGACTTAACAACAGTCTACTTGGCGCAGTGAACTGAGGGGTTAGCCTCTGGTTTCTACTTGTGTGTGCAGATGCGCATTGTCTAAAACATTAAATGGAAAGTTCAAATGGAGTCTGCATGTGTATCCCACTCCAGTATCGACTTTTGTTACTCACAATTCAGCAATGCCTTTGTCCCAAGTAGGGCACCTCGCCTCTATTCTGATTCGAAGTGCTTAGTCTTTTTTCCGCAAGTTGTTTTTCCGTGGGCGAAGAGAAAAGGGAGGCTGGCCAGATCCGTACTCTCCTTTAGCTCTGGTAATTGGGCGACTAAATTGCCTAGGTGACGTCAGTAAGTCGGCTTAATTTCACTCCCTTCAGCATCCACCATGTAATGTATACTTCTTTGGACCTGTCGCCGCCAAACTTGATATTCTGTTTTGCAGCAATCATCGCCTATATTTCGCCACATTTCGCTCGTGTTTTGTTTTGTTTTGTCACCATTCGCCCATAAGAAAATTCTTGCACTCTTCGCTGTCTTTTTGTTTATTTCTACGTGATGTTACACGGGCACACCCGAATGTTTACAAACCATTCATTACGCCGTAGTACGGGACTCGACTGTTTACAAACAAACAAAACCAATGTCACAGTACATGTTGGGGACCACGTGGGACAAGGAAAGGTCACCGACAAAATTTTAACTAAAAACATTGTATACAAAGAAGCTTTATTAACCGTTACAAATTTTTTTCTTCACAAGTTCTGTCCTGAGTACTGCATATTTTGTGCACAATGTAGTGTAATACTATGCCTCACATTCTCGCGGTCTTCAATTCATTTCCGAAGTGTGTAGAAATGCTTGAACGTCTTGGCCATAGTGTGAAAATTTGTTGTGCCTCACAATCTCATGTTCTGTTTTGCTGAGAAGAATTGTAGTATGAAAATTGATAATGAGACTTTTATAAATACACTGAGACTATTTTGTATACAAATGCTACTTAAGACAGATTTTATTAGAAAAAAGCATTTGTATAAGATCTCTTATTATGGCACTGTTGCATAGACGTGTCACAGTGCCATCGTGTTTACGTAAATTTGTGATTACAAACGGTTTTCATTAAGTCAGTCCGGAGTGCTGCATTTGTACACAATGGTGTGTACATCTATTATTGTACCTCGCAATTGCATTGTTTTTATTGCTGAGAATTCTTTACACGTCTTGACCCAGTCATCCTTTGCATGTGCATTTATGATGAGACTTTTGTAAATGTATTTAAACTATTTTGTCTATAAATACTTCTTAAGACAGATTTTGTAAAAAAAAACATTTGTTTGTATATTAAGCTCTCTTATTATCGCACTGTTGCATAGTGTCATCGCGTTTATGAAAATTTAGTATTACTAACAGTTTTCATTCATTAATTCAGTCCCGAGTGCTGCATATGTACATAATCGTGTGTATATGTAGTACTGTATATCACAATTTCATTACTTTTATTGCTGAGAATTGTTTACACGTCTTCATCCACTTACCCTTAGTATTCATTTATGGTCTGATTACTTTGTCTTCAACAAATGCATTTTTAAAGTTTTCCCTTTAAAGAATAGCTGATTACCATACAGTATGTTACGGCACGATCAAATGTTCTGGAAAGATAAATATTTGTACTGCCTGGTGTAAGAATCCGCAGCCGCATATCCTGCGTTAAGCTGACAGAAATTCTGATTGAACCTTTAAAATGAGACGGTCTCCTCAAACAATATCCCTGTCTCTTTCCATGAACACTAAATGTTCATGTCAAGGTGTAGCTATTTCCCACAAGTCATTTCCCATAAACTATGTACATGTAACTGCCACCTGCGCTTTTGCACTTGATGTCTCTCCAACGAAACGCAGTCACATATTTTGAGACTTCAGTATCTGACAAATTTTGCCTCCCAAAGCAAGCTTTAAAATTGGCCACTGGATTCTAAATTGGGAGCCTGTACATTCTTATTCTCAATGAATGAAAGTATGGTAGATCACATGTGGTCAGACTATGTTCATTACATGTAGCTCCAGACCCACAAAGGCCTATTCAAATCACTGATAAAAGCTTGACAGCTTATACTTCCTGAAGCTCCTAAGTTTGTTTAACAGTCAAAATAAGGTTATGATGGGAGACTTTGTATGATAGAAATAGGCAATATTACATCACTACATGGAGGAGACAGTGTGCCTCAGTGGTTTGAGCTCCAAACTTTCAGTTGGGAGACCTGACTTCGAATCCTAGCTTTACTGGCAAACAAATGAGCTTTGCACAAAAGTGTCTGCTCTGAGCTTGGCCATACTTAATTAGTGAGTAAATGAATGTATGTAAAAGAATGAATGAGAGCTGCTTTGGAACACTCAACTTTGAGTGTGAAATGTAAGAGAAGAGAACGAACGAAGGAAATGTTAGACACCTAACCTGGCCGTCTGCAAATTTACTGAGATGTTACACAAGGTTGTTAATCCTCGAAACGCAATTTTGCCCAAATATTGCAAATTACAGTATTGTATCTGTGGTAATTGCAAGGTCTAAATGAAGTAAAATACAAGTAACAGTTCCAAACCTAAACAGAAAGTCATTTAGTGAAAGAACTCAGCAGTATTTGCAGATTTTTCGGTATAAGTGTAGTAAACAGGCCGTTCTTATAATTGGCTACCAGTACGTGCCGTTATTCAGTGAAAACTGATTATCGGCAGGTATTTTTAAGAGAGAAATCTTTACTCCACTTTTACCAAACTGTCAACATTTTCCACAAAGATAACTTGCTCTCAACACCATTTAAGTGCTGAGTAAAGCTGTCGTAAGTTGGGTGTGATTCGATTTTTAAAAAGAGATCAAAAGATAACTTAATGGCCTAGTTTGTACTTGAATGCCATTGGTTGATTTAGAAACGAGAGCAGCCCTCGAGATCTTATTCTGGCGGCAGCAAAAACAGATGTCACAGTCTCCATTTTGCAGGTGATCTTTTTATGGACATATTTCTTTAATTTTGCTAATTCTTTTGCAGGAAATGTGAACAGAACAAAGGATGATTATTTTATAATCCATGTACGTTATGCACCTACAGACCTGTATTTAGGTGCATATTGCTGTCACCTCTGTCCTGGCATACGCCCGTCTGTTGATGTATCTCCTAAACCCCTTGCTGGTTCTAAATTAGATTTGTCAGATGTGTTACTATGAAACTGACGACATGTAGACAATTTTTTAATTTATGCTACTTCGGCTGTGATCCCTTGTGGCAAATTTTGGTTTGTTTACTTTCAGTTTTCTATTAAGGAGACGGCAATGCTTTTCCATTTCTGAATTGAATGGAACATAGTTTGTACCATCGTGTGGCCTTTATTATTTGTCTGCTTTTCGCGTCTGCCTTCTTATCTGCCAAAACAACTTGAAGGATCTTTTTGAAAATTTCAATTTAGCAGAAAGTGTTCCTGATGAGAACAAGTCTGACGTTCATTTTTGTATGAGCTTGAGAACTGCTGTGCCCCCTAGTGGTTATTTGTCCTTTTTATGGCCTATGCTGTGTCTCCTCAAGCTTTTGAAGTGTAAATGAAATGTGGCAAGCTACCTTTTTATTATGAAGGTCACGGCAGCTTTCCATGTTGGGACGGATTTGTCATGTTCTTTGCCACCTGGTGGCCATTTTCATTACTTTCCAGTCATCTGCCTCTACGCCAAACCGCCCAGAGTATCTTTATTAAAATTGGCAGATGCTTTTCCAATGACCAGTGCACAACAGACACGGATTTTGGGATGTGACCACCTACTCTGGTGCCCCCTGGTGTCATTCTTCTTTCATCTGCAGCTGTACCTCTTAACCCTTCTTGCATGGTCTTTTGGAAGTTGGGCAGTTGTATTTCTGTTATTAACTTAGCAACGGATCGAGCTACTGCTGCGCCTCCTAGTGGCAAGTTCTTTTTTTCACGTTTGCCTCTGTAATCCATGACTCATTTTTATGAAATTAAGCATATTGCGAATATTTATAGCTTTCTATTCTTGAGATGACAGCACCTTCCTAGTTTGGGACGCATTCGACGTAATGTTTGCCATCTATTGGCCCTTTTTATGATACCAATAAGGACACCATTTGTGGCGCAGTCGTGGGCTCATTTCAACACTCCACGTTGCTCTTATTTTGTACAGAACTGAGGACAACCTTACTGTTGTTGCTATTCCCTACGTTGAAATACTTGTTCCTCCATATCCTCCAAACGTTGATCTCTAATTTCATCAACTTCTGTATTGACTAGCTCACCACAAACAATTATGTTATTATCCAATGAGTATTTTGACACTAGAATAATCGTGTTCAAATTTTAAAAATCTTAAGCTCTCATATTGCTTGTTCCTCGTGAGTGCTTTCAGTGACAATCCGTGCTCTATTCAGCTCTTCTTAATTTAACAATGCCTTATTCTTAGTGAAAGTTGTCTGGGAAACACTTCAGTCATTGGTAGTGCGGTAATGGTATAATATAATGTGCCCGAATTGCGAAAACCAATTTTCTCCACTGAATAACGGGCAGCAAAATGGTTCTCAAAATACGGGCACGATATGTCTATTGCCAGTAGTGAAACCTCTGTCTGACATACATTGTAACTAGGGCATTGTAACTAGGGCACTGTAACTAGGGCATTGTAACTAGGGCATTGTAACTAGGGCATTGGGTAAATGGCACTAGTACTTATGAAAACTCATATTTTCAACAATGTATTTGTCACTACATCTACCCACCATGTTTATAATGTGCATACCCATGTGGTGAATTTTTGTCCCAGCACTTGGCAGTAATGTGCGATTTGCACTGGCAATATGTTTTATCCCCTATTTTTGAGATTTGATTATCGCTGAAGGAATGTTTCTGTACTGTCAGTTACATGCAAAGTTATGATAAATTATCCCTTCTATATTAGTCAGACATTTCTTTGAAGTCTCTCAGACTAAAAGTATTTATATAAGTTTTCAATGGCAATTTTCTTTATATTGTAATTTTTAACTAATCCATGTATGCATATATTTTGTTGTCAGATATGCTGTATGCTATAAAAAATAGATCTTACCAGGAATATTAATGACGCCAAATATTGTGTGGTGAGGTTGGCCTGGTATCCAGTGATTAGTGTAGACATACATAACAGGTGACAGAGATGGTTTGTTTTATGGATTGACCCACCAGCTCTGTATCTGTCTCACATGAGAGTAATAACATTGGCAAATTATTTGTTGGCTACAGTATTGCCCTCCACAGGAATTTGGCTGCTTGCTGATGGAATCTTTCTATAGATGCTCTCAATAGTGTATTAATATTCTCAACCATACTTAGCTTAGGGCAAATTAGGAAAATTTTTCCTACTTTGGACGGCGATTTTGGAATTTGGTAGATTTATTTCTTTCATTGGCTAAGGTCATATAGAATATAAAACTTACAATTAACATGTAAGTACGGGTAAGAATTCAAGTCATCTTACTATAATGGTATTTACTGGTTACATCACGTCACCTAATGAATGCACTAAAACCGCCAAAATTTTGCCTGATTTTGTCGTCCTACATGTTGCTTTCAGAATCTAAATAACTGCAATTCAGAGCAGATGATGACAACTTTAGTGATATGGGGTCTAGCATATTACAAAAATGTGAATTTATGTGGCTGTTTAGTTAAAGTGACAAGCAGTTAGCCATCCAGAACAATCAATCAGGTAACATACACTGAGGTACCAGACAAAATCAGGGATGTTTTAACGCAGCCCCTTAATTAATGTAGTCGAAAAATGCCAGAAAATCGACTACGCTGACCCATAGCAGTGGGTTTGAAGCCACATGGACCCACTGACTGAAGAGTTGTCACGTTTTTCTAAAATGATTTCTGCAGATGCTGGATATCTGCATTGCACAAAGGCACAGTTGATGATTCAGTGAGTGGGCAGTGCTCATGATTGCCAGTCCCTTGTCGTGTGACACTTCCAGCAGTTCACCAGTTGACCTATCGCAAGCTCTGCCCCCTTGCGTAATGTCGACTAACAAACAATAAGTTTTCTCCAGCAACGTGTTGTTTGTCGGGTAAAATGGCGGCTTGGAAACGAAACTGTGTCAATAATTCTGCATTCTAAATGGTCAGTTAAGCCGTCACTCAAAATCCTGGCGACAGGTCAATTGGGGTTGATGAAGTCATTCACCTGTTGTTTGTTTTCATTCTTGTGACAGACTCAACAGAAGGGGTTGTTAACACAGCAAGTCGCTCCAACACACCTTAAAAAATGGAAGGTGATTGGTCGGATGATGTCCATACAGAACGTGTTGCCACGGTTACCAGTACCACCTTTGGAGCAGACACTGCAGAAGTACCTTAAATCCCTGGAACCCCTTCTGACCCCAGAAGAATATGAAAACACAAAACGGGTAAGTGGCGTCACCTAGTGTGTGGAGAGTGCGTTATCAGCAAGAATTGATTTGGTCCCTGGCTTCTCAGCTAAGTTTATTGACGTAGTTTACCGAATTCTCATTTTGTTGTTTAAAGTGTTGTGGCCGGTTGGAGTCTACCTAATACACAGGTTGTGTCATGTAGCTGTGAGGAAACTTGAATACGTCTCTCACTTCTAAATTCTTTCATCATTTATTTGTTCTTTTTGTGGAAACATTGTGAGGATCAAACTGTTAAATCTGTCTTTGTGTTGTGCTTTTTAGATTTGCCAAGAGTTTGGTAAAGCTGGTGGTTTGGGGGAAGACTTACAGGCAATATTGTACGACAGGGCACACTTGAGGACAAACTGGGTAGGTGGTATTCCCAGTGCCTTGCTAGCTGTCATGAGTGATGATAGTTGATATTATTTATCTTTTCCTCTCTCCTTCCCAGATTGGTGTCCATAATCTGATCACATACCGGTAATTAATGTTTTACCCATTGTTAATTTTCTCAAAAGTACTAGTCCATGAGAGTAACAGTCATCCAGCAACCAGGTGGAGGTTAGCCAATTTTCACCAAAGTTGGCACCTAGTTGGTCTTAAGGGACCTGTAATCAATGATCCATAAAATATTTCCCAAACTTATTGCATCTTACCTGTATTATATATTATAACCAGTTTTAGGTCCAGTTATTAAATATAGTCGATTTTAATCCTCTGTCCCTGTTATTAGATGTATTCAGTGTTATTCTCCGCCCCTGTTATTAAATGTAGACATTGTTATGCTCTTCCCTTGTTATTAAATGTAGTCAATGTTATTCCTCTCCCTGTTATTTCAGCTGTCAGAGTGGTGGCAACAAAAGGCGTACTTAGAGGTGCGTGACCCCGTGGTGATCCACTGCAGTCCCGGCATTGTCATGCCTGTACAGGAGTTCATAGGTCAGGATGACCAAGTCAAGTAAGACACTAAGGCTTGTGTGATGTAACCAGGCTCTGCTGTTTGTCTAGTCTCATGTCTGAACTTGTCTGTAAAGCGTTATGTACTTCATCACCTGCGTAACGCTCAAAAAACAAAATTGTGCTGCGAAATGTCATTGGAATAATAGTTTCTCAATCATGCCTTATTTTCGCAACTCATTGTTACCTACTTGGCTCGTAATAGATCATGCTGTCTTATGTTGGAAATTAGGGTGCATGTGTCAAAAGTGATAATACAGCCCTGTCTTGTTGTCATTCTCAGGTTTGCTGCCAAACTTATAACAGCTGTCTTGGACTATAAGAATATGGTGGACGAGTAAGTATTGTGTTTCAGCATCCCGTGAAATGTTGTTAAGTTAATTATTTTAATTTTCACGACGGTGTTGACAGGAGTATGAACAGGGCTCTGCTTCATGGAACTATCTTAGTCTCAGCTTAGACTGAATTAACAATGCTGTCGTTCCATCACATGTCACGCTGCGCTTGTTGAAAATTCTGTTAACAGCGTACCAACAGTCAAATTTTAGACTTAAACTTTCGTGAAACGGAGCCCAGCTGTTTTCCTTCAGTGATGATACTGCGTATAATCAACTTATAGGAGCTGAATTGGTTATTGGCAACTAAATGCTTATAGTAGAAGCTGATGAGCTTATTGTCATCTGAAAGCATATGGTATATAAATTCAAGTGTCAAAAGCCATTCCCTACTCAAAGTACATTTATTTATTTCCGTGTACCAGACAGTTGTTGGCTACATTTAACGTCTTGACATGTTTACTTTATTCTTGCCAGACAAACTCTACCTGTAGATACTCTGGGCAACAAGCCACTATGCATGGACCAGTATTTCAAGATATTCTCAGCCTGTCGCATTCCTGGCATCAAACACGATAGTTTCGTGTGCTACCCACCTGATGAACAGAACCCTCCGCGACACATAGTCGTCATTCATAAGGGTCACGTAAGTGAGGATTTAACTATAGTACTAACAGATGAACATAAAGATATAACATTCTGTGTGGGCATTAGACATTGCCATAGTTGTAGTTTGTGAAAACTTGTTTAACAGGTGTTTTTCTGATCATTTGAGCCATGAAACTTCATCGACTGTTCTCGTTTGTGTGACCTTGACCTTAACTGTACTTAGTAACTGGTTATCATGCTGTTAATATCAGCTGTTAATATCAGCTGTCGTTATTCATGTGACTTTGCCTCTTTCAGTTCTTCTCAATGCACGTCTATGGACGTAACGGTAAACTACTGAATGAGGCTCAGATACGAGATCAGTTGGACACGATCATGGATCAATCACGACACCCAGTAACCTCTAGGCTCGGTCTGATGACATCTGAAAACAGGAACACTTGGGGCCAAGTGTACAAGAAACTGAGCAAAGGTACAATCATGTTACCCCCAATACTGTTAATGTGGTTTTTGTTTGACTTGAACTTTGAGATTTAAAGTGCTGTGTACGGTGTGTCTTTAAAGTTGAAGCTGATGTCATTTTTGTTGAAATATTTGTTGTCTGTTGCTGCCAACTTTTATTTACGGCTTTTGCCACCTTTAGCCAACTATGGAATGCAATAGAATGCACTCTTATGTTATGTTCTTCCTTAGACAAAGTCAATCGCCTCTCTCTTGAGAGGATAGCACGGAGCATATTCGTTGTGTGCCTGGATGAACCCAGTGGCCCAAGTGTTGACCCTGAGGAGAGACTGACCCGTGATGCTCACCAGATGTTACACGGGGGTGGGAGCAAGGCAAACAGTGGCAATAGGTGGTTTGATAAAACACTGCAGGTAAGGGGGGAGGTGCTTAGTGGGATACATGTTCATGTGATGAGCACGCTCTTTAAGTCGGATTCTTCATCATGAGTTGTATCCGCATAGTCTAATTTTTACTCTTTTGTTCAGATTTTATGGTTTCCTTTGGTTTTCATGTCCCAAAACGAAAAGTGGAAAATACAGCCTAGATGCTTTCAAGCCTTCTCTATTTAGATATGATTTGATAAGAAACAGTAATTACTCTGACTCGCAACTGACCTAGTGAATAGAGTCACTCCTTCGATTATCGTCCCACTAGTGAAAATGGAATGTGGAGTAAACCTGGTTGGACTCGGTAGAAGATACTGGAGAAATTCAAAAGATCTTGGTTAATGGGGATGTTTACAGCATGGTGGGGGAGGGAAGGAGAGGTGATTAGTTATTGAGATATGTGGGAAATGATTAGTTGGTGGGTACGTGTTGGGGCATGGGAGGTTTATATTTGGTGGGGTGCATTGTGGGTAGAGGGGACAGGAGATGCTAAGTGAGTCATTTATATAGTTTTGCTAAATGTTTTTCAACTATCTTGAAAATAGACAAGAATTTGGATATCAAAATTTCCAATTATCACCTAGTTAATTTTCTTTCGTTTGCCCTCAACGTATTTTGCATAACTTTATTTGATCTTGACTCTTCTTAATTGACAACTGAACCCGTCAGATCTCAGTTGATGTTTGCCTTTAGTTCATTGTAGGAAGTGATGGTTCAGTTGGCCTGAGTTATGAACACGCCTCCGCAGAGGGTCCTCCTATAGCGGCCATATTGGATCACATTCACAGTTACGTGTAAGTACTTGCTATTGGTGTGTAGGGTATCACTAGAATGGTACGGGTCACTTTTCAATCTGCCCTACCTCCCCCTCCAGGGCCAGTGTGGTGGAGAATTTCAATGTTTTTGAGGGTTGAGCATTTTTGTATGAATTTCAATGAAACTTGACAGGTAGGTATGTGATAACAGTGCGCAGGCACCGGGTGGATTCGACTACTGCAGGGCACTCTATTAGCCATTTTTTATCGACAAAGGAGGTTTTAGCCATGATGCTTATTAGGTGAACAGCTTTTCAGAATATATCGAGGAAACTAATTTACACATTTCAGTGAATCTTATCTTGACACAGAGGTATGCACCAGCACCAGTATATTCTTGGGCAGAGTTGACCCATTCAGCACCCTCTAGTGGCCATTTTAGTCTCTAATAGGTGCATTTTCGGTACTTTACAAGGAAGAACGTGTTCAGAAGATAGCTTGAGAACCAGTTGACGGGGTAACTAAACTTAACAAATAGGTGACTGCATGACAATGGTAGGAGTTAGTTTTGAGGCAGTTGTTCCTACAGCTCACCCTAGTGGCCATTTTGTCCTGGTCAGATGTTGGTGAAATTTGGCTCTAGGTTGAAGCCATCATTAGGGAGCTGATTGATTTTGGTGTGGAAAAGAGGCTTTTTAGTATTTGTTGGGAGAAGGGCATTTCCAGGTGATGTCTAGAAAAGTGATTGACGGATTTCAACGAGACTTTGACATGTACATTTAAGATAGCAGTGCACTGGCAGTGATCAATTTTCCTGTAGATTTGATTACTGCATCACCCTCTAGTGGCCGTTTTATTTTCCAGGTGATGACAGCTGCCTTTTTGAGCGGTGCTGTGCACATTTGTATCTTCTTATTATCATGGTTGTTCTTTATGAAAAGAAATAGACTAGTTTGTGGTTTATTTATTTGTTGCAATTGTTGGGAGTTGTTTATTTTTTATGTTATTGGTTTGATGTTAGTTTTTTAAAACATTTTAAAGGAGATGAAGAGCGAACCTTTTTTTCATTTCTGACTATTAGAGCTACTTCTTGGAGCCCAGTTCTTGTCTCCTTATGCCTTATGAAAGTGATATGCTCTCCCAGAAACGCATTGCTTGTTGTGCACTGTGGGTGCATATCAAGGTTTTGCCTTGCTCTTGTTTTTGGTTGTGATGTATGTAGTGAGGCCTTTTGGAAACTGTGGCAGTAAAACTTGGTAGAATGTGTTAAACTTGTTTGATGATTTTTAATGATTGGATGAATACAAAGTAAAGTGAAAATATTGGCCATGTTTTGACTGTACTGACTAGTCAATGTAATCTCATGTTCAATAGATCAAGTTTGAGTCTAATACTGGAATAAAAACTTTTACAAAAATTAGCGACGTTGCGTCCGCATCTCTCGGACTTCAGCTTGGCTTGTGATGTTATCGTTATTCTGGCCAGTTGGTGGCGTTTTGGCCATACGACACGGCATTGACGTCAGAACACCACCCCGTACTTGTGACAAATCGAATCTGGCCAAAACGCCACCAATTGTCCAGAGTAACGATAACGTCACAAGCCAAGCTGAAGTCTGTGAGATGCAGACGCAACGTCGCTAATTTTTGTACCTTTTTATTTCAGTATTAGACTCAAACTTGATCTGTTTTCTCAACTGGATGTCTCAAAATTTTCATGCTTTTTTTTCTCATGTTCAATACTTCTTCAGGGATCGTTTTTGAAAAGCATATTTTGTCAATTGACCCATAGGGCCTCAAGTGTTTGGTCCAATTTGGAGTTCTACCTGTGTTCCAAGTTCAGTTTGCCATGTCCTTTTTTATTCCATTTTCGACGGGAGGCATTTGTGTTATTCCCTGTATTTCTTGGTAGGTTACGTATTTGGTCTGCTGTTCACTTTCAGTACTTCCATTGTGCGGAGTTCAGCAATCTCTGTGTGACAATGAAATCTTTTATGTGTCAATGATTGTGAACGTGTCTCTAGAGTTTACCTGGCTCGCTTATTGTGTACTTTCAAATGTCATTTCAAGTTTGAATATGACCTGTATGTTTGTGTTTACTAATGAAGCTCTCTCTCCTGTTGTTGAGTTAAGGAGGGCTCTCATTGAAAGCAGTGTGAACTGATGGGGCTACCCTCATTGTAAATATTTCATTAATAAATAATAAATAAATAAATAAGCTTTTGCCCCTTTATTATCACAAGTGATCTATTAACTGAATAATCTTAACTGTCGAGTTATTATGGTTAATAACCACTGGATGTAGTGAGGTATTGTTGCTTGAACAGTCATCAGTTATGTTAGTTATATTCAATGTTTGTAGGCACTCATAATCAAAACATGAACACAGTCATCATTTATGTTTGCTATGTTCAATATTTTTAGGCGCTCAAGCAAAACGTATCTGCCAGCACCAGAACCGTCAGCACCAGAGAGGCTCAAATTCAACATGGCCGCTGAGATCCATGGAGCTATAGCGGAAGCTGGGAGTAGATTAGATGTGTAGGTTTTCTAGTAAATTTCATGCATTTTATGCACAAAAATGGTGCTGTACATGTTGTAATCAACAAAAATATTTCTTTGGTTATATCAGAGTTTCTAAGGAAACGACCTTCCATAATTATGTGCTTCTTGCGTGAAGATACACGTCAAAATGTTGAGATACTGATAATAGAACTGAGTGGCTGCCGTTGTAGGTTGATTCTACCTGGTCTGTGTAAATCGTGTTTACCTTATGTGCCAATTTTGTGTTACGAAGACATCAAAAAATGTCAATGTCATTCACTAACACTCCATTGTGTTATGTAGTCACAGTGTCAATGTCTCGTGGTATACTTGCAGACTTATCAGCGACTTGGACCTCACAGCAATGCACTTCAAAGAATTTGGTAAAAAATTCATCAAAAGCCAAAAGTTGAGTCCTGATGCATTTTTTCAAATGGCCATTCAGTTAGCTTACTTCAGGTAAGTGAGAGACATCTGTTGGAGAGTTGGTGACTCTTATTCATGACTCTATAGTACTTGCACCATCTCATTTGTTCTAAATTCAGGACTGCACTGAATCATTAAGGATATTGAATAACCTGTCTTAAACAGTCTTCATTATTTTCTTTCAAAATGTGTCAGACTAGTGTTTGTACTTGTTGGACTTTAGTGCCACCTGATGGAGAGATGAAAGAATGTTCTGATGCCACCTGGTGGACAGATGAGGTAATGCTCTGATGATAAGGTGTAGACGAAGGCGAGTTAGAGCATTGATTGCGTGTGGTGACCATTAAGTTCTCATTTGTGTACACTTTGTAAACCTCAAAAAAATTGCCATTTTACGCATCGTGTCGCTATAAATTACGTTTTACTGGACAGTCAACAAAACCAGTAACATTAGATTCCAGTCACTTGTTTGTCCAACTTAATGCAATTTAAATTTGTACACTCACCTCAATTTAAATGTGTTCACTCACCTTAATTTCAGAACTCACAACGAGCCATGTGCGACATATGAGAGTGGATCATTACGGCGGTTCCAGTTAGGACGAACAGACACAATACGTTCTTGTAGTTTAGACTCGCTCAATTTCACCCTGGCCATGCAAGAATCTGCAACCTCTGCTCAGGAGAAGGCCAGTCTACTACGCAAGGCCATAGACAGCCACAGGAAATACACAGGAGAGGTAGGACAGTTCTCATTACAATTGAAGTGTGCAGACTCTCCTTAAATGACTGGTGAGTCTGTTCTGTGTTGGTGACAAGTTGAGTGGCTGAATGCATCCCTGTGACATAGGTAGCAGTTCTCACTCACAGGTCAAAGGTCGTAACTGGGTCATACAGACTCCATTATTATTGTAGATTATAGTAATCTTTTCAATGATTCTTTTTGAATTATTGTTAGAGTGGCTTAGGTCATATGTCTCTATTTTTTGATTTGTGAATGCAGCCAAGTGTCAATTTGATTCCTCTGGTCAAATTGTATTAATGATTGAATGACGTTTATGTTCCTCACGTGTATATAATGACTGGAGAATTACATTCTTTCTAATTGACTTTCTAAGAGGTCGGTGTAAATAGACCAAGAGATTTTAACAATAGTTGGATAATTCGTAATGTATTCCTGTTTACGTGATCATTACCTAGCTCATTTTTGTCTTCATGTTGATAGTGGCTGGGTGATTCTAACAACATCTGGCGTAATCCTCTCATTACTGAAAACTTGTTGATTTATAAATACCTCACGCACTCTTCATTTGTCCACCAGGTGGTGTCAGGGCATGGCATTGATCGCCACCTGTTGGGCCTGAAGCTGGCTGCCATTGAAAGTGGAAGGAATGTTCCTGACTTGTTCATGGATCCGGCATATGCACTTAACTTTCACTTTAAACTGTCCACTAGTCAGGTAAGTGTCACAGGGCGTAGTTGTCAAGGTAATGGCTAACGTGGTAATTGTCACGTAAGGGGGGTATTTGTCAGGTAAGGGGCATGGGGGGGTATTTGTCAGGTAAGGCTTTTCAGGTTAGGGGCCTGTGAGAATTATCAGATATGGTGTTTAAGAGGTCATTGTCGGGTAAGGGATGCAGAGGGTAGTTGAAGGTTAGGGTGTAAGGGGTTGTAGGGGAAGCAGAGTAAGGGATTAGTGTCAGATCGGTTGATGGGTATAAGGATGTGATGGGTAGTTGTCAGGTAAGGGGTGCTTGGGTGGTTGGTGCACTAACATGCTCGTTGTTTCCTCTCTAAGCATTTGATTCCATGTTCATCCATTCTTATAATTATGTTGATCAATCTTACAAGACTAGTACAAGAAGGTCTTTTTTAGTTCGTTTCTTCTTCAGATTTTGCCTCTTGTTCATAGCAGTGGTTTGTTGAGACCTTNAAGATACATGTAGACACTGTAGAGCAAGAATATCTGATTGATGGACGAGAAAAATTTTTTTGTGAAAATCTCATCACTTCTCTAATAAATTTCTGTCATCTCATGTACGACATCCTCGTTCATGTTTCAGGTGCCAGCCAAGACGGAGGCCATCTTGTGTTTCGGTCCGGTAGTGCCCAATGGTTACGGTGTGTGTTACAACCCACAACAGGACCAGATCCTCTACTGTGTCAGCGCTTTCAACAGCAGCCCAGAGACAAAGTCAGCTGAGTTTGTAGAGACACTGAAACAGAGTCTCATAGACATGTGTACTGTACTGGAGCAGAGTCCACAGGCAAAGTTATAGGTTGAGACATTGGGGCAGTCTGTAGTGGGCACATATTGTGTACTCGAGCAACAATGACGTCTTAGAGTACAACACTGTCCAACTCATTACAGTTGTCAAGTGGCTTTACAATCTATGAGGAGAAGTGATAATCATGAGGAAAATGGAAAATCATAATTACTAACAACGCTTTTGAGAATTGTTTATAAGAAATGGATTATTAAAACCAAAGTGTAAAAAATTATGAATTGACCTTCAGTGAGTGTAGAAGAAAAATTATACGAATACACTTAAAGTGACTGTAGAAAGAAGAAAACTCAGCAGACTGACTATAAATCATGATTGAGAAGAGAATAATTCATGGTGAGGATTTGGCTCAATAGTTAAGAGAAGCAGACTATTGTTTAAACTTGGTGGCAAAGTGTTACACATACTTCCTACCATCTGTTGCTATGAGTGGTGAATAATGTCGAGCCAGTGTGAAACAAGCCACAGTGGCAATAAACCCATCTTTGCGTTACCATGTCAACGACTGCACAGTTGTTTGCTTACCTTCATATTGCAATAGTCAAGTATGGTTTCAGCCATCTTGTTGGTGAGGTCACAAATACTGGTAGCAACGTTTGACCTAGTGGCGTCGGGTGCATTTCATTTAGTTGTAGGACTGTGCAATGTTGAAGTGTGACTTTTGGGTATTGCACAGTACTGTGACTGTATCTAGTCAATATGTGTACAGTAACTGCTTGTGTGCTCACTGTGCGTACGGTCATCATGTCTTCATGTTATTCTGTTGGTCTCGCTGAAAGGTTGTTGCTCGTTATGAAGGCAAAGTTCAAGTTAGAAATGAATCCGGTGTTGCATTTGTTGCTGATTAATTATCGTGTTAATTGGCATATTTGAGATTGTTAAGCTGTGCGAAATGGTTGTAATATATATTATATGATTTACTTTGTTGTCAGCATTAATACTGTGGTGAATGAGACAGTGTGAGTGAATCACTGGGAGACATGTCAGATGAATGAGACAGTGTGAGTGAGTCACTGGGAGACATGTCAGATGAATGAGACAGTGTGAGTGAGTCACTGGGAGACATGTCATATGAATGAGACAGTGTGAATGAATCACTGGGAGACATGTCAGATGAATGAGACAGTGTGAATGAATCATTGGGAGACATGTCAGATGAATGAGACAGTGTGAATGAATCATTGGGAGACATGTCAGATGAATGAGACAGTGTGAGTGAATCATTGGGAGACATGTCATATGAATGAGACAGTGTGAATGAATCACTGGGAGACGTGTCATATGAATGAGGCAGTGTGAGTGAATCACTGGGAGACATGTCGGATGAATGAGACAGTGTGAGTGAGAATATTTTGAATGTATACATGTATGCGCGTTATGTGGATGAAACAACTTATTGTAAGATTGTGACCTTGAGGATAAAGATGGAGACCACAGAGGTGACGGACAGTGTTGAGAGGATGTTGACTGTTACCGATGTGTTGCAATCAACCACTAGTAGCTATCACATTATTGGCCTCTCGTGACGTAGATCACATGACCAATTTGCTGCATGTTTTGGAACTGGTATGAGTATTAGTACTGTTAAAATATTAGTTGTACACTTCCCCATTTTTACCTCCGATTCGTGTAATTATTAGTTTGAGATGTGTGTGCAGGTCACGTTGGCTAAGATTACCCGTCACTGTAAGAAGTACTGTGCCGTCAGTGTAGCGTGATGTTCACGCAAATGCTGATTGTAGGTATTCTATTGCAGCTGTGAATATTTTGTTGAGCAAATACTGACAGATTTTTGATAATGCTGGTTGTTACAATTTACATTTTGAAAGAGAATACTAGGCTGGTAGATCTTGGGTGTTGCGATGATTTTGCATGACCCAAAAATGATCTGCAATCATGGTGCGTTTGTTCTAGTCATATCCATAGGGACGAGGGTCACCTGGGCACGAGACATTGAGCACACAAGTGCATTAATGTGAAGTTGATAAATGCCCTATGTTAATACCATGACAACTGCATATCGTACGACATTCCTGGCACTTGAACGCTCCCTTCCAAGTTATGGATAGTTCAGCATCTCGGTACTGGTACCCCCTTATGAAGTCATGGCTGATCCACTATTGGTACCCTCTCATGAAGTCATGGATGGTTCACTATTTGTACCCCCTTATGAAGTCATGGATGGTTCACTATTAGTACCCCCTTATGAAGTCATGGATGGGTCATGGTCTTACTATCATTTCCCCTTCATGAAATGCATGGATGGTTTACCGTCTACCCATACCTGCTAATGAAGTCATGAATGGTTCACTATTTTTTGGTACCCCCTTACGAAGTCATGGATAGTTCACCTTCCCCTTATGAAGTCATTGATGGTTTGCCATCTATTAACACCCTCTTATAAAATCATGGATGCCTAATTTGTTGATGCCCCCTCAAGTAGTTATCATTGTCCACCTTAGTGGCCCCCTCTTATGAAGTCCAGCATCCACCATTGTGTAATTGACCATTGCAAAATTCACCATGTTTGATGTTGTGAAAGAAAAAATCTATCATCGTGTCTTAAAGTGTAAAATGAACAGTTTCATACTAAACCCAGTTTTGGAGATTTCAACCAATCCTCATTCTATGCCCTGCAAATTTACCATCACCATCTCACTTGTTGAGGGATAAAAGCTGGCTTCAACTAAAACATATAACCTCTGTGTCACTGAATAGATGGTTCTAGGTTGGTAATCTTTCCCTAGAATTATCCTGTAACTGAAGCGTAGGTCACTCTTGCCAACTAAGCATAATTTAATGAATTTTCTTAATTTGCACCAAGCTTTTTGATAGAGGATTGCAAAGAATGGTGTTATTTTAGAGTGGTTGGTGATAAATTTGCTAAAACTGGGTTAAGTATCCTCTTGAGTTGTGATAGTCAGTGGTCAAATATGTGCACGGCAAAGTAATACTGAGTGGTCAGACACACATTTGCACTAGTTTTATTCCATCACTTGTAAAGGAATTAATATGTACAGTAATCATACACATTCTATATACACATTACACAATAAAATCTCTTAATAATAACATGTTGGTGTTGCTCCAGCTTCACATCATAAATCACCCACACAACTACATTATTTCCCTTTGTGTGGTGCTGAAGTGTCGTACAATTCCAACAGATGCCGCTGCTGTTAGGTTCATAAACATCACTGACATGACCAACTCACTCATACATGAATGAGCATAAGACTTGTGCGCGAACAGTGCAGTGTAGTTGATATCAACATGAGGTCTGATACCAGTCCATATCACGCCTATTTACATTAACTACAAGCGACCTCGCTTAACTCATGGCAAAAGTCATCAGTCTGCATATTAGGTCGTCACTTTTCTTTTTGTCATCCGATTACATACCCTTTTATTTCCATGAAAAAGTTCGCCGTTAAGTCGTTGCCATTTTAGCTCAACTCGTCACACAAAAGTGGAATCTGTCCCGACATTTGCTCATAAAAAACTTTCTGGTATTTGTAAGTAGTCTCAAATGAATTTGAGCTGCCACGCGTATTCCTAACAAGCATGATTGTGACGGCTGAAGCTCATGCAAAGTATCGCTAATTGTAACAAGAAATGACCGTTTCAAAAAGCTGACAAAGTTGGACTTTATTCCTTTCAAAAGAATCCTAAAAACTAAACTCTTCATAACACATTCTCCAACTAACTTCAATGAAATTTTTGAAATGACAAAAACATTTATCTGAACTCCTAAAATAACTACTAGTTTTTGGCCAAATAAGCAATTTGTTTACAGACCCCGTGTCATGGATTGTGATGTTAAGTGAGCATTGCCAGTGTATTCTGTTCTATTCCAATTGACTAACACACCAGACGAAATTTGGCAAATATCGCAATATTATTCATCCAGTATCCCACTGTCCTTTTCGTTTTCAACTTCATGCTGATCAAATTACACATTATCGTTTAATCCATAAATCGACGATGTCAAAACTGACATACCCGGCAACGATCGCTGTCAGAATGAGTATATCCCACTGAAGTCATCAAAACAAAGACTTACATATCAGTCGTCATTTGGATAAGTCGCTGCTTTTTTGCGGTTCCGAAGATTACGTTTTAAGCGAGGTGGCCTGTATAACTATACAACTTTAAGCCCTTGAAATGACTAAGGCCTCTGTGAATCTTCACAGTTAGAAATGTACTGTGAGTTGACAAGCCCACCGCACACATTGTATGAGCTGACAGCAAATTAAAAGGAAGTGAATTCTGTGACGTGAAGTATTTCAGTAGAGCAATGCGGATGAACTCTCATTAATGTCTACAAATGACACGTGGTAAAATATTACACAAAATTGTCCTTTTCACAATTTTCAAGTACCACTAACGATAACAATGAATGCCCCGAAATGTTCCAAACATTGTGAGATCTAGTGATGTCATCTGGTAGTGTGTAAGGAACAGAACTTGAACAAGGAAAATTATTGAGTGTCGCATGTCTATTGCGGAAAACAAATTCAGTTGGTGCAATATCGTGTCCTAACAAACTGCACATCTGCTGATTACCAGTCCCAGTCCCTGTCTCTAGTCACTGTCTGAAGTTACTGCCTGCAGTCACTGTATGTCCATTGCCCAGCCTCAGTCAAGACGTCAGAAAAAAAAATGTGAACTCGACACATTTTAAAATGGTGTACCACAACAGATTGATACATGTACAGAACTTGAAAAACATTGTGGTTAGTCATTAACAGTCACGTGTTACAGTCACGTGACCAACTTTACGTCATCGGCCTTGCACGAATGACGCAATCCACTCGGTACATTACAGAATAAGGCATCTGAGTCATTATAAAAAATAAGGTGTTGTTGTGCGAGCGGGTATAACACGTTCTGAATCGGGCACAGCTCGGAACAACTTTGCCTCTTTATTGTCCAGGTCCTCGAAGGCCAGAACAGCTGCTATGTTGCCACACCTGTAGCAGTAGTTGGGGGCAGACCACACGGTCACTAGCTTCTCATCAAACATGTACTTGTAACCTGCACAGAGAGAGAAAACGTGAAGTGACAGGGGACACAACTACTATGATACTGAATATACAGGGGACACAACCACCATGATACTGAATATACACACAGTGCAGAGAGAATGTTTATACATTACACCTAAACGCATACTTATGCTGTAAATTACACGTGCACTCACAGTCACTTTCTAACAATTCTTAAAGGTGGTTTTCGATCAAATTGCTCAATTTCAAAGCATAGTTAATTCATACTTGGGATTACAATAAATACACTATCAGCTTTGCAGATAAGACTTAAAGACGTCACATAATGCGGTGTCACATAAAGCTATGTCTCATAACACAACTAGATAACCCGTAAATACAATGACAATCAAAAGCAGAGTTAAGTAGATAAACTACGTGAAGATGACCCTCACCTTCGTGAACCAGTTGATGAGCGCGGCAGATTAGGCTGATGCCATTTACATGAACAAACTGAAAGAAAAACAATACATGAAGAACCCAAGTCAACACTACAGAGCTAGCATAGAGTCCAGTATGCTTAAGGTCAAACTAGTGTGAGGAATGATTATATACACCTCAATTCAGCAGTCACATAAACAACAAACAGCTGACAACATCCTCCCAGCATTACCTCCCATGTAAAACTACATCGAATTATGCAGTCCCTTCTCCCATGCATGACAACATAGTCGACTTAATTCGCAAATCAAATCACGTTCTAATTGGTATGTATCCGTCATCTCATTGGTTAGTTTAGCACACATGACTGCCACCTCATGTTCTAATTGATATGCATCCCTCATCTCATTGGTTACTTTAGCACACATGACTGCCACCTCATGTTCTAATTGATATGCATCCCTCATCTCATTGGTTACTTTAGCACACATAACTCCGACCTCATGTTCTACTTCATATGCATCTCTCACCTCATTGGTTACTTTAGCACCAAACAGCCAACCAGCTCCTCTAGGACTGATAGCCCACGTGTCTACATCTTCAGGATCAGACCAGACAAGATGTACACAAAGGTGTTAAGGAAATACCTAGTGTCTTTTAACTGCCCCAAACACAGTGTCGACATTGTTCACAGTTACCCCCATATACACTTACCTTATATCACCAAATGGACAAAACTGCCAGGCAGAACATAACTTGTGAGATACATTGCAATGCTGGTTCACTTAAGGTCATCATTCTATAAAGGGAACACAACTTATGCGCTTAAGCTTTGGAAGGTGGGGACACGTCTTTAATTCCTTTTAAGGGAAAGACAACGCATGATGTGTACTCAAAAGAAGCAATAACATGTAAACTAAAAAGTCGACTACGAAATGATATATAACCAGAGATTGATGTAGATAACGGTCGGATATAACGTGTACGAATTTTGAGAACCAGTTTTCTCCACTGGTTCTCAAAACACGGGCACATTATACCCGTCTATTGCCCTGACGTTTACAGGTTGAAACATGGCGTTTTTTATAACTGTTGTCTTAAAAGGAGAGTGTCAAGTGTGTACTTCAATGAGATTTAGAAGAGCAATTGGCAATGAGCCAATGGACGATATACTACATTTTGGAGAAATTGGACAAACGCCGTGTTCATTCTTTTTTCAAAAATTGAAGAATTTTTACAATAACCCAAATTAGTTTAAATGCAAAAGCGATAAAATGTTTTACAAATACACTTCAAGAGTGTTTAACTGTCTGTGCCAAAGTCGAGAGTAGAGTATTGCTTTTCATACAGATTTGGAGGAAATTAAACATCTAAGACTGTGGACATATAGCCAATGCAATGTGGGCGATGACACCCCGCCTGAGGCCAGTGTTCAGGAATGTTCTAGATCACAAAGGATATCACAGAAGGCACCTTTGTGAGGTATCTCCTGGTTCCGCTCAATAGTGCGTATCTGGTCAATAGTCTTGATGTCTGGTGATAGTCCTCCGTGCACACAAAGAATACTCTCCTCAACTATGGCTGCTACAGTCAGCAAGTCAAACACCTTGCAACAGTAGCGCCACGCATTGGCATTGCCATACTTGGTCTGACACTCATCTGTAATGTGGACAAAAAGCATGAAATGAACACGTGTATAGCAAGAGGTGGCCTTGACATTTTTCATTGAACAAATAGTAAATAAAGTCATCAAAATTCAGTCACAAGTGTGACAAAAGAAAATGAAGTTTTGTGGACCAAGAATTTAACTAAACAGTACCGCAAGAATAACATTTTTGAGCTATTCAACATGTTTTATACAACACACCCATCCACCACAGAACAGGCCCACTCACCACAGAACACTCTCACTGACCACAGAACAGGTCCACTCACCACAGAACACGCCCACTCACCCCAGAACACGCCCACTCACCGCAGAGCACGCCCACTCACCACAAAACACGCCCACTCACCATAGAATCCATACACCTGAGTGATCTGCCTACTCTCATGATTACCCCGTAATAGTGTGATCTTGTCAGGCCATCTAAAATACAACTTGAACATGTCAATGTTAAATGAAGACACATGACTTTCAACAAAGTAAGTTCAGAATTCAAAATGAGTGACAGTAATGCTTAGAGTTCAAGCAGCCTAGTCAATGCTCAGGCAAAACAGCTGAAAATATGCAAATGGAACTAATCAGTATATTATACCATTAGCTGAATTTTGTAATAAACCTTAAAGACTCCTAAAGGTTGGGTGGGGGGTGGCTCCGGAGCTGCATGCACTCTAGATTTGATAGATATGAATGATTTGACTTTTGGCACCAAATTGCTGCTGCATTCTTTTTTGTATGGCTTCCAAAAAGATTTTGTGGTTTCATTTGGCCTATGCCTAAGTCCTCCCACCATAGCAACAACCATAGCAACAACTGGCAATAGACCGTTGAAATGAATAAATGGCAAGTGGGTAATACGGCAAGTACATGAGCACACAAAACCTTAAATGCCAATCATTTCCAGTATGCTTATTGGCGGTTCATGTAATGAAATGCCAAAAACACTAACAATACCATGTCCTCAGCAACCAATGCCACTGTCAATGACCATAACTCCTGTGAACTCAAAATTGCGAATGAAACGAAGAAAAAAGAAATGCGAGTTGACACACCTTCATTTCCAAGCCGCTATTTTTCCCGACAAACAACAGGTTACAGGGTAAAATTTATTGTTTTCTTGTCCACATTTCTCAAGGGGGTGGAGCTTGTGAAAGGTCAATTAGGAGACGCAGCCTTCACCAACTTGGTGGAGAGCCGTAATGAACAGGACATGAAACACACAACAAATCTCAGTGCCATGCGCCTAAACAAAACAACAAGTTAGACATAAATTGTGGCTTTGGTTTGCTACCGTGATATTCACAGCACATTCAGTTTAATGCAGTCAAACATGTTACAGAAGGTTTATGTATACGTACTTTGCCTTCAGAGTGAGTAAGTAGGTGAAAGTCTCTAAACTGTAGTATCCTCTGTCTACAAAATCACCCTGAAAAGACACTTTACAGTATAAAATGTTGCCATTAAAACTGAAACTCCTCAGAATACCAGCTAACGACTCCTGCAAAGCATCACTGCTCACTTGTAATGCTAATATAGCTCTCTACTGGCAGCTCGCATTTTGTATTATATTGCAGAGACTGTGTCATATTTCCAAATATGGTCATCTAATAAAATGGTAAATTTCCATTAGTCAACAACAAGGGAGTGATCAAGTTTATAAAACATTTTACCATGAATATGTAGTATTTGTATCAACTTTAACCAACCAGCACTATGGCCTTACCATGAATATGTAATTTGTGTCTGGTACTTCTCCACCCGTCCGGAAAAGTTCTTTAAGGTCATAAAACTGAAAAGAGAGAGAAAACTTTGTTAATGATTGACATATGTACCAGCTAAGCTGTGCCAACTAGTAAAAGTCTTTTTTCATAACCTTAAAACACGCTATTTAAAAGACTATACACAGTAACTAATGTTGACATAATACAGACCACATACTTATCCATGTATATCTGCACCACATGGATTAAGTATTGTAGATACCGTACAGATAACATACCTGTTCATGTGTATTATTACACAAAGTTCCTAGTATTAATACTGTACGGATCACATGTATATCAAGATACACAGTAACTAGTATTAATACTGTACAGATCACATGTATATCAAGACACACAGTAACTAGTATTAATACTGTACAGATCACATGTATATCAAGACACACAGTAACTAGTATTAATACTGTACGGATCACATGTATATCAAGACACANGCGCCACGCATTGGCATTGCCATACTTGGTCTGACACTCATCTGTAATGTGGACAAAAAGCATGGAATGAACACGTGTATAGCAAGAGGTGGCCTTGACATTTTTCATTGAACAAATAGTAAATAAAGTCATCAAAATTCAGTAACAAGTGTTACAAAAGAAAATGAAGTTTTGTGGGCCAAGAATTTAACTAAACAGTACCGCAAGAATAACATTTTTGAGCTATTCAACATGTTTTATACAACACGCCCATCCACCACAGAACACTCTCACTGACCACAGAACAGGTCCACTCACCACAGAACACGCCCACTCACCCCAGAACACGCCCACTCACCGCAGAGCACGCCCACTCACCACAGAACACGCCCACTCACCATAGAATCCATACACCTGAGTGATCTGCCTACTCTCATGATTACCCCGTAATAGTGTGATCTTGTCAGGCCATCTAAAATACAACTTGAACATGTCAATGTTAAATGAAGACACATGACTTTCAACAAACTAAGTTCAGAATTCAAAATGAGTGACAGTATTGCCTAGAGTTCAAACAGCCTAGTCAATGTTCAGGCAAAACAGCTGAAGATATGCAAATGGAATTAATCAGTATAGAAATACCATTAGCTGAATTTTGTAATAAACCCCTAGAGGTTGGGTGAGGGGTTGCTCCGGAACTGCATGCACTCTAGATTTGCTAGATATGAACGATTTGACTTCTGGCACCAAATTGCTGCTGCATTCTTTTTTGCGTGGCTTCCAAAAAGATTTTGTGGTTTCATTTGGCCTATGCTTAAGTCCTCCCACCATAGCAACAACCATAGCAACAACTGGCAATAGACCGTTGAAATGAATAAATGCCAAGTGGGTAATACGGCAAGTACATGAGCACACAAAACCTTAAATGCCAATCATTTCCAGTATGCTTATTGGCGGTTCATGCGATGAAATGCCAAAAACACTAACAATACCATGTCCTCAGCAACCACTGCCACTGTCAACGACCATAACTCCTGTGAACTCAAAACTGCGAATGAAACGAGGAAAAAAGAAATGCGAGTTGACACACCTTCATTTCCAAGCCGCTATTTTCCCCGACAAACAACACGTTACAGGGTAAAACTTATTGTTTTCTTGTCCACATTTCCCAAAGGGATGGAGCTTGTGATAGGTCAATGAGAAGACGCAGCTTCCACCAACTTGGTGGAGAGCCGTAATGAACAGGACATGAAACACACAACAAATCTCAGTGCCATGCGCCTAAACAAAACAACAAGTTAGACATAAATTGTGACTTTGGTTTGCTACCATGATATTCACAGCACATTCAGTTTAATGCAGTCAAACATGTTACAGAAGGTTTATGTATACGTACTTTGCCTTCAGAGTGAGTAAGTAGGTGAAAGTCTCTAAACTGTAGTATCCTCTGTCTACAAAATCACCCTGAAAAGACACTTTACAGTATAAAATGTTGCCATTAAAACTGAAACTCCTCAGAATATCAGCTAACGACTCCTGCAAAGCATCACTGCTCAATCGTAATGCTAATATAGCTCTCTACTGGCAGCTCCCATTTTGTATATATTGCAGAGACTGTGTCATATTTCCAAATATGGTCATCTAATAAAATGGTAACTTTCCATTAGTCAACAACAAGGGAGTGATAAAGTTTATAAAAAATTTTACCGTGAATATGTAGTATTTGTATCAACTTTAACCAACCAGCACTATGGCCCTTACCATGAATATGTAATTTGTGTCTGGTACTTCTCCACCCGTCTGGAAAAGCTCTTTAAGGTCATAAAACTGAAAAGAGAGAGAAAACTTCGTTAATGATTGACATATGTACCAGCTAAGCTGTGCCAACTAGTAAAAGTCTGTTTTCATAACCTTAAAGCACGCAATTTAAAAGACTATACACAGTAACTAGTGTTGATATAATACAGACCACATACATATCCATCTATATCTGCACCACATGCATTAAGTATTGTAGATACCGTACAGATAACATATCTGTTCATGTATATCATCACACACAGTAACTAGTATTAATACTGTACAGATCACATGTATATCAAGACACACTGTAACTAGTATTAATACTGTACAGATCACATGTATATCAAGACACACAGTAACTAGTATTAATACTGTACAGATCACATGTATATCAAGACACACAGTAACTAGTATTAATACTGTACAGATCACATGTATATCAAGACACACTGTAACTAGTATTAATACTGTACAGATCACATGTATATCAAGACACACAGTAACTAGAAGTGTTGATACTGTACACATCACATACCTGGGCCCAGTCTCTAATCTTTGTACTCGAAATGAACTCGAAACTATTTTTGGCAATTTCTCTGCTCCTTTTGTACAAACTTAAGATAATTGGTTATCAGACTGTGCTCGAATACATTATAGTTTATGCATAGGAGTTTCTAGTTCAAGTTTGCCCTTGAAGACCCTTATATTCATGCTACAAACTCGAGTAAAAACTCGAAACTTCGAGTTCAAACTCGAACTTATTGCTTTAATATTGGGTTTACAAACTGTGAACTAAGGGCAATAAATTATCTACATAAGTTGTTGCGTACTCGAGCATAAAATAATAGACATTTATCTTGAGTTCGCCCAAAAGTAGAGTAGAAAATGCCAAACCTAATTTCGAGTTCCATTTCGAGTAAAAGGATTGGAGACCGGGCCCAGTTCATGTGTATCACCACACAAAGTTCCTAGTATTGACACTGTACAGATCACACAGCTGTCCATGTATATCAAGATACACAGTAACTAGTGTTGATATCACACCGATCACACACCCGTTCATGTGCATCACAACACACTGTAACTAATGTTGATGCTATACAGATCACATACCTGTCCATGTATATCACCACACACAGTGACTGGTGTAGATACCGGCTGTACATTGGATTCTTCCAATAAGAGTTCACATACCAAGTCGCACAACAGCTGAAATGAACAGAAATTACACATGTAAAAACATGTTCTGTGTATATTCATGACCAATGCAGATTTTTATGTGATGTGCAGTTATATTCCATAGGCGGATTTAGGCTGCCGCAAAAAAAATAAAACAGTAAGAGCGTAGGGAAATGTTGAGTTTATTAATAAACACCGGTAATTAAAATTAAACGGATGAAAAAAGATTTAAATGTGTGCAGTTTTAGTGTGGGGGGGGGCTCAAATCCAATTTCAAGTGTCAAATTCGGAACACGGCGCATTCGTAATGGAACTATGGTTAAATATACTAGGCTCTCCCGCGATATCCCAGGCGACCGGCAGTGGCGCTGAGCACTACGACTCCGTTTCCGTCGTCTGCTCCACTGTGCAATGAAGAAAATTTACTTCATTTTTTAAAGAAAATGGAACCTGAGTGACAATGAAAAAATAGAAGCTGCTGGTAAGATGTGAATTTTAATCGAAGCCTTAGTGAATCACTCGCAATACTCTCTTTGTCAAACCTTATCTTAAGACGATTTCCAAAGCAATGCCGTCATTATTGCCAACACGAAAAACGGATTTGGTCTTTTGAGCATTTGAGTACTATTTTAAATACGACAAATTTGTTAAGAATTGATGGCACAAAATATAAAACGTGTAATAAGCATTACGAAAAGAAGTAGGTTTCACGCGCAAACGCTGTGGACCATAAACAAGTAGGTCTCTTAGTATGAGATTTGTAGTTAAGTC
>NMRA01000836.1:105310-126314 GCA_002633005.1 Phoronis australis
GGTAACCATGAGCTTACTGTGTTTGACAGCACCGCCCATTGATTGCATCTAATAGAACAACGGGGAGTGAGTACGCTAAGTCTCTTGTCACGTGACTTTTGTATTTCCCGCCAATGAGATTCAACTGAATATTGCTATTCAAACCAGAAAACCAGTGCAACTGAGTCAAGAGTGACTTGCGATCACTACTGTTATATACGAAACCTTATTACTACTACGAGATCTATATATTGTGTGGAGTGCCTCAACAAGTGAGCCGCCGTGCATGGTATTACACCTTCTATGAAGCCATTACCCAGTAAGTACTATATTCTTGTATAACATGTGTTAAGTCGGCGTTAATTTTTATGAAAACGGTTGTCAGGCAAACTCGAATGATTGACCACTAGAAAAAAAGACGATGCTGCCCTTAAGCTTGTCAGGTCGCAGCTTCTTGGAAACAGGGTGTTTGGGGTGTGTCCCTCAACAATTGTCCATTTAGATGAGAAAAAAAGTTGGGCAATGATGGAAAAAGCTGAGCAAACAGTTCAATCAACTGACAGTTTTGAAATGTGTGGTTGTATGTGGACTTTGTTTGTGTTTGTGGTAAATTTGCCTTTTTCTTTAATTGCGGTTTTTCTTACGAATTTGTTTGGCAACAATTCAAGATCGGATGAGCCTGTGATGTTTTAAATCCCGAACGCTTCGCAATTCATCATGATCATTGACAGCTAAACCATTGGGGGTATAGCTTTAAGATGCATGGTTGTTAGTTATAACTGTGTAGTTGAAAGGGTAGTTCTCTTTCAAAATATTTACTAGAGTTCCTGAAAAATGGCAGCAGGTTACATTTTTTGATACTGCGAATGATTTGGGCCTGGCAAGACCGCCGGACAAAGGGTTTTATCACAACCAAATCGTTAACCAACACAATGGTTTTCAAGTGTTCGTTTTTTGCCGTCTGTAATGGAAGCAACCATGTCTAGAATTGTTTTTGCTGGACGCATTCTGCAGGTTTAAATAGTCCTTCATGACTCAAATGTAAATGAGATATGACGATTGTTGAATCACGTTCGTGCTGAAAATAAAAAATTAGTGCTCTCAAGTCCGAAATATATGAAAGATTAGGCAAAATGCAAAGAAATGACGTCCTGCTCACCTTTTTTTCAACGGTACAGCAAAGTCAAAGATAACATTTCCAGTATTGATTTCATGATGCGGCGAAAAAAGCCATCCATGACAAAGTCGTGAACGGAGGACAAAAATAACATTTCACGACACAACTTATCATTTTAGTTATAATCTAGGCATATTCACCATCGTCTACCATGAGTAATAGTAATGACGATGTCCGGCGGAAAAATCTCCATGATCATGCCCTGGACACTGTTTACTTTCACTGAAACATGATCAGCAACCCTGAACATCTCCAAATTCCTTTATTTGGAATCAATTATTGTTTTCATAGTTTCCTCTGCCTAATGTTTCACTTTTTCGCATTATTTCAGTTCATTCCATGACATATTTAGTATCGTTTGCAAAGCTCACATTAATTCGCCTAGTAATTAAAAGAGCACAAACAACTGATAAGTAACCGGCACTCAATCATGCACTGAGCCTACTTCAGTCTCTCTAAATCTTGCATAACACCAACGCATGCGCGCACCCAAAGGGGCCCCCCTCGATTTGGTGAAGTGGACAAAAAGGTCCGCCCCATTGAAACAAAAAGTCCCGGCCGAGAAAACGAGATAAAAAGTCCACTAGACTGAAACTTAGGCGCAAAGCCCGACGCGGCACAATTCGCAGCCCTGGACGTGGTACCCCGTTTTTTTAGTCCTTCGGCTTTTTTGTAGGTAAAAGGATAAATATCGTCGGAAATTCTAGCCCCCCCCCATATTAAAGGCTGGGTGCGCGCATGTAACAGGCTCCGGGAACTCCGCTATGAAGTTGGAGGACTTCCTATTCCGATAATGAATAATAACATCAAGGTAATCATCAGGCATACAAACTTTAACATATCCCCTTATGATTTTCTTAATGGCGTATTCGTCCTGGTGGTAATTATTAGACATGACATTTTTGTAGAATATCTTTTTGGTGACACCGGTCCGACGTGCGGGGACTTCATAGCTAATTCTGGACACAAATCGCTTAATATGGAAACCCACAAAAGCATTGGTATACCCATTATTCGATCTACCTCTTGATTGAACAATAGCCAGTTGGACGACACCGAATACGCCCTCTTTAGGAAGTTGACCACAACGGCGACCTTATACCGCTCAGGGCACTCACTTTTGGCGTGGAGACAGAAACCTTTAGCAGTATAGGCTTGTGGTAAACTGATGTACAGTGTAGTTTTGTTTATGAGTTTGTACATGTATGCCCTATGAACAAATGTCTTCGTTCAAACGTCAAACAATGTTACATTGGTCAAATGGTTTGCAGTCTTTCCCGTCGGTTATCCATGCATCTAGTTCAAAATGGCGCCATTCAAGATCATTTTCTGCGGCAATGCCACGCACGTAAAATCAAGAAATTGTGGAAAACATGTCAATTCGCTACGTGGAGCAAGATGTGCTGCGTTTGAAAGTATTAGTCCCTTTTAATTGCTTTTGAGAAGCCTGTTTTGAATGAGCAGCAAACAGGGTCGCGCCGCACGTTACACTTGTTTGCGTGACTTTCCTGTTACCCCAATTCATTAGTCATTCTTTGCAGTATTTCACACCCGCCGTGTCTCACTGTGTGTGTTGCCAGCATATACTCTGTGGTGGCATTACTGCGTCATTTTATCTTCACTTGAGAATGAAACAAGTATGTTTCGAAATATCGTGTGTCTTTTAATTATGTCGCTAGGTCAGTTACTGTATCTATGTTCAGTTGAGAGTAGAGTTTTGTTCCGAAAGAATAGAGACTGAACAATGAAAAGTGTCGTGCATTTAACAAATTCTGTATAACCTTATGTACATGTAAATGAGCACTAATTTCTTCCCAAGCAATCAAGATGTCAAGATTGAAGGTATCAATATTTGCAAGAGACAGCAATTTACAATCATAATTTGATTTAAAGTTCAAAATACCTCCATATGTTTTTTAAAAAAACATACCCTGGAAACACTGTGAAAATTTCATTGTTTCCTTCTAAGCAACGCGTAACCCATTTAACTAATAATGACTTGTACATAATATTTATATCAAGAACTGACAAACCACCATTTTCATGGGTATTTACAGCCACATTGTTTTTATTCTAGGTGGTTTATTTTGCCACACAAAATTTTTTATCATAGTAACTTGTGCTATATCCACAGCCATCCAATGTCCCGCTGCGAAGTGAAAAGGCCACCGCGTGGTCAAATATAGTTGTCACAACCAGCACAAACGCATTGCCTCGCTATGCCTCATTGTACCATAAACCACAGGAAAACGACCAGAAGTATCTGACGACTTTTCACACTAAACCATGGGCGGTGCACCATATGACGCTACAGGAGGGGTGGGGCTAGGCTATAGCCACTCCCACTTTTTTCAGTGCTGTGGTGCCCATGGTCTATGGGCGGTGCACCACCTGGTGGCTTGGAGTGGTATGATTGGTGGTCTTGACTATATTCAGCATGTTTCAACAAATAAATTCTCGTAACTGGAGATTAATTAATTAACGTATCGTCAGATAGTGTTTGCGGGTGTTCCAATTTTTCAGCTGATCGACTGGTGGGATTGTCTTTACTAGGTGTTTTTGATACAAAATTGGTGATTTTAAGCACTGCAATCTCCTTTAGATAGTACACCAGTCATGAAATTTCGTTGAAAATCTGATGAATTATTCATATCAGCCTTAAAATTTGGGCGTTTGAAACCGATTTCAAGTAGCAGCGAGTAAACTTTCTAGAGCTCAGGCGCACATAATATATTACGAGGGGGAGAATTTGAAGACTGTATTGGAATGAAAAAATATATAAATCGTCTGTTCTTCAAAAATTACGAATCTAATGATTTTCTCTGGAAATTCTGGCAACATTCAAAGTGAATAAGTCTTACGTTAGCATCCCCAAAAAGTAGATTCGCCACGATCTGTTTAAAGGCTATTATTATTATTATTAATGGGTGTTATAATTACGGTAGCACCAAAACGTTACGTATTTCCGGTAATTAATACGCATTTTCCCGATGTTCACAATAACTATTTCAAACCTTCGCTTTGTTTTTTACCAGACACGTAACCCGTCTATAAATAAGTATTTACGGCTTTTCCTAGCAGTCTCTTGTCGAAATAATCTCATATCAGTAGCCTTGCTCGACAGGGCAAGTTATCAAGGAGTATAACTGTTAGCAACACTCAAAGTTACAAAATGTAAGATCCTCAAACAGGTAAATTGGCACACGCAATGCATTTTGACGCTTGACAATATTTTGTCTCGTTTTCGTCAGTGCTATGGTTTGCTACGGTGAGAGCAAAAATGGCGACATGTATGTAACTACATGTACACACTAGGCTTAACTAGTATGTTATTCGCACTGTATGAATACAGGCGTGCGTTCAGTAGACGCTAGGACCTATACGCTAGGACCTAGCTAAAACCTAGTCAAAGTCACGTCCTCTCATTTACAATGCACGGCAATATCTCACGTAATCTTGCGAACCCTTGCTTTTTAGCGAGGTCCTAGCGTTACTGAACGGGAGGCTGGACAGCAAAGTAAACAAAAAGTCAGCGACAGTAGAAAGATGCACTCCGATCGGGAAAGGAGCCCAACCACAATTTTCTTGGATTCACATTTCTTGAATATGAATGCGAAGCACCGATTTGTCTGTACATATCGACCACATTCCTCCATTAGTCATGCTAGTTTGCGTTTTTAAGCGCTGCCTGTTGAGAATTCGACCAGCCAATCAGAGGAAAATTAAGTGATACCTGCGCCGCTGGCTACCAACTAGCAGGCACGCAGGGAACCAGCGAGATGTTGACCAAGACCCTTTTGTCGCTCTGACGTCACACGCATGCTGGCGCCCCCCAGTAGAGGTCATGAGAATTCGCGATGGAACCGAGTTAACCACTGACAGTACGACATCAGAGGAGTAACAGATAGATTTGTAACAAATAATTCTCTGTATTGTGACTTTCATCAATCTTCAAAATTTAAGAATTAAGAATGTATTTGTGACATGTTACAAAATGAATTCTGAGGTTGCGGCATGATAGATAATTTTGCTCAGTTGAGTGGCTGAAGTCCTGCGTTCGCTGCTGTACTGCAAATGGCCACGTTACAAGTAAGCAGAGGTTGTTTTTACGTTTGATCTTCTCATTTGATTTACGGCAATGATTGACACGTCTGCTGTGTGTGAGTGGAATGTGGCCGAGCATTCGGTTATTTCATTTTCTTTACATTTTTGAAGTTGTGTCGAAACGGTATATATTTTTGTTCAAAATAGACTCGCATTTGCCAAAGATTCGCGTACTTATTCGTAAATAGTTCCACTGAAGTACAGCACTGTCTGTAGCCTGGTATGCAAATGGTGTCATCACCTTGAGTCGATTTATCAGTTGCACAGTGTAAACAAACTGGGTACTGGTATCCTAATTGACCTACCCTTGTAGAGCCTGCAATATTCTGATTATTATCCATTTCAATACAAAATATCAACACCAGTCAAAGTGTTTTTCATTGAAAGTTTTGAATGAATTAATAATCCCAAGATGTTAATATTTTCCCAAAACTCGCCAGCATTTTTACTGAGGCAGCCGGGTTATTTGCCTGATTTTGACAAAACTGTTTTGATTAGTTGGTGTGAAAAAGTTCAGCACTTGGTATAGTAAATACAATTCTGTGGTACTCTGGCACAGACAGAACTACTGATAAAAGTTGCTCGAAAACTTTCCGTAATGTTTCGTGTCAAAAGACACTTCACAACTCCTAACTGGTGACTGATAACCATTAAAGTGACATGTACTGTTATCTACATGAAGTTGATATTACATATCATTCATTTTTTCGGACATTATGTTTCTACGAAAACAATGACTCAACGTTCTATGCAAATCCGTTCGCCTGTCAGGCTCCGTCCATTGCCACTTCCACAAAGAAGTGTACACGTACACTCGTCATTGTTTCCACTGACTGGTCCATGAACTCTGTTCGTTGACCTCCACCAGGGACGCTAGCGTGCATGCGACGTCGCACTTCCACCTGGATTGGCTCCTTGACATTGTCCCGCTCACCAAGGGCAAGGGTTAACGAACAGGAAGTGCATCGTGGGTAGTATGATACTACCTGAAGTGTTGCGTCATCAACCAGAGACTGTGACCAGCAAGAAGAATCGCGGGTAGAAGAAATTGTCTGCAATTGTTGCATCACCAGAGACGGTGACCAGCAAGTACACTGCTGTCGCTATATAATGTGTGTAGTTCGAAGATTCGCCGAATTAAGAAGCAATAAGTTACAAAACATGACTTGAAAGCAATTGAGACTTGAAATTTTGAAAAATATGAATCATTTTGTGACACCGAATCAAGTCTTGAACAGCAGTTAACAGTCAAACAAAAAACCATTTCAAAATTATTTCAACTATATTTTTAGCTTAGTGCAAGATCACCTGAATGGGAAATTTACAGTAAAATAATTCGAATATAACTCATATTTTTGCACAAAAACACGAAAATTGAACAAAGTCTTTTTTTGTATCAATGTTTGTCAAAACGTATCAACTTTAAATCTTCACAAATTACAAAGTAGCCGATTGAACCTGCCTTTCAGTTCAGCAAAAGTCGCCATGTTGTCGGTGCCGCCAGAAATGAAACGAAGTCCAACGGGAATTGTGAGCACATTTATCACTTAATGAGTAACAACTGCGAGGCTGAAATTCGGTGAACACTTTTAAATCGTGCAGAATAGTAAGTAAAGATATGTCTAACTAAATTTCACCGTAATTTGTTGGCGAAAACAATTTACACAAAGTTTTAAACTCGTAACTTATCCCGCTGTCCTCCAATATTGCCGACGCGATCCAAACAAAGTGACCCAAATTTCGCCACAAAACTTGCAATAACTTTACACTGCTTGCCCCGATTTTGATACATTTTATTTTTACTGAGTAGAATGCACTACCTTTTAGTCTAGACGCATTTCCTGAAAAGAGCCCTGTATAAGGTTTTAGAAGCATTTTTTAGTAGAAGTTGGGAACAAGTTTTTTTAACACAATCAAGGCATGGCGAATTCAACTAACCCTGTTCCCAAGCCGAATTTTGCATTTTTGACCATCTAATTAGCATAAACAAAATGGCGGCCAAATTGTCAAGTTCAGATGTATTTTTGTAATAAAAATCACAATATACCATTTAAAATGGTGAAATGTCTCACCTGTACACTTCTTATAAATACTTCTTGAGCAATAGACCACTTATAAATAACAAAAAATGCAACTCTAAAAACTAATTATGCAAATTAGGTGCCTCCATTACCATACAATGTAATTTGCGTCTTAAGTTTGTGCTCCTGCAGGTTAACTTGAAAAATGAGGTGTTAATACTTATATTTTCATGGTCAACAAACATGCTAAAGACATTTTTGGAGCAATTTATTTCATATTTATTGGGTTATAGATGTAAAGTCATAGAATGTGGAAAAACAGTCGTTATTCTGCAATGCTAGTTAAGCAAGGTGACACTATTTTGACGGATTATAAGGACAAATGTTCACACTATCCTGTTATCTTCCATTCATAAAAAACAATTTAGTTATTGTTATTGAATACATTAGATTCTCTGTTGCATGAATTGTTTTCAGGCCTGTTGAACACACTTTTAGCATTCACTTTTTGGTACTTTTTAACATGCCTGAAGCCAGGCAAATCAAACTGTTTGCATACAAGGAATCTGATCATGAATGTGCTGCTGGCATGTGCATAATGATATGCATCGAAATCCAGATTTCTTGCATCTGCATTGTCTACTGTTGCGTTGTTTCTGGCATCCACACAATACCATCTCTAGGCAGCTTTCTGGGATTTTACTCTGTGTCATCAGCATGGGCTGCAAGCATAAGTTTGTGTGTGTTCCTCCAATATCAGAGGGTGCTGGGAGCTCAGGTATGGAACAATGATCATTTTGCCATACCTTGACCTGATAGTGCACTCTCATCAGATGGAAACGGTGGGCATTATGCGTTGGGGGAAGGACTTCTGGGTTCACGGGCTTGGAGAATAGTAAATGGCGTGCTACATCAACAGGTCTGTTCTGGTCATGTTGTATATTCTGCAGACAAATACTTCTGAAGCCATCGTAATTTTCTCAGTGAGTTCACCAATGCAGAGGTTCTTAAGCAATCTGTGATGCTCAGGAACACCTTCCATGATGATTGTTTCGTGTGATTGGCAAAGTACGATTTGGTGCCAAACCCGGTCACAGCATGAAAAGCAAACAAGGATGTTGCTGAGTCTCGTAGTAGTTTGTTGAAAAGTGCTTCAATAGGTATATATGACATCAGTCAGATATGCTCACATTGCATTTATTGGAAGTGCGATACCAGAAGTAGTAGAACATCGGGTGTCCCTGGAAAACAGGACTGACTGTGGACAGCATGCAGTACCAATCTTGCATCTGCTTCTTCATGTGTGAATTTCAGATTCCTCAAATCAGTCATATCCTTAGATGATTTAATTGACTTCCAGCTCAGCTTTGAACCCTCCTGCAACCATAACCTCTTTATCTTCAGGTGTCTACAAACACAGTTCCTCTGACAAGAAATGTGCTAGGTCTGCTTTATTCTCAGCCAGTGTCCAAAAATTTGACTAGTTTTGAGGAAGAGGTACATCATGGCCTTCCAAAAATCACCTGATTTGCCGTGTTCCTTTACTGTGTTGTTTTCTTGTTGTATTCTTCATTGTTTCTTGTCTGTACATGTATCTGTCAAATACAGTATCAATTTTATGATATCAAAATCCTGTGTTTAGCACTGCTTTCGTGAATGAATCGGCCAGATTTTCGAAGGTCACATCACCATCAGGCTTCCCAAGAGTTACCAGCAATGCTTCGCTATCAATAATGAGGCAAGCGGACGTGTCGTGAAGCTGAATTGTTTCAAGACAGTCAATATGATAGCTATTAATACTTCGACAAGTGAAGATTTATATCCAGTGAGCAATTTTCCACTCGTTTCTGCAAGACAACATGGACTGGAAGAAGCTCGCGTTTGAGCACAGACGGCAAATCAATTGGCCGACCCGCCTCGTAAGCCGTAGCTAGACAGTGAAGTACATCCCTGTCTGCCGTAAGAACTATTTTCTTATCTTTATCTTTGGTTTGTTTCACCACATCATATAAGTTGGCAAATGTTGGGGCATTATTTTTGCGCATAGGTGCATGAATTGACATGTCTGAATTATCGCATTGCTCAATGATAATCTGTCGTGAACAAATTTCTTAATTTGTTGATGTCCAAGTTCCTTGGCATGCAAAAGTGACTCTTGGATTGGTGCTATTGCTAGGTCTTTTGTTGCAAGGGTTTGTAGCAGCTAAGACCTTGCGGACGAGAAGACCTTCATTCCATGGAAAGTGTAAAGAAGGGAACTCTCAACATTATTTTCGCACAGTTTCCTGGCTTTCGTGGCTTCGTTGTGAAACTATGTACTCCCACAGCGGTAAGTTTGTTCAGCTATATGACATCTCAGATGCAACGAGAGTGTCCACCTCCCTAGAGCTGACGTGGTTTTGGTATTACCGTTGATACCACCTCTTTTTTGCCTGCCCCATTTACCCACTTTTCAGAATCTAACTGACAGAGCATATGAGGAGATCACTTGACTACAAAATTTCCTCCTTGAACCTCTGACCAAACAGACTGTGGAAGCTGATGCATCTCGACTAAAAAGACCGCACCCCACTCGGGCATAATTCGGTGGGGCAGCATGAGAGTAAATGAATAGAGATGCAGTTCCCAAATGCCATTCCGTTGAGAGCATGTGTACTTTAACAATATTGGAACCCTGTTCATGTAACTTAACCAGAAGCTGAAATTCACATCATTAGACCTACTGTTGACAAAATGCCCAGGAGTTTCCTGAACTTATCCTGACTGAGAAATGTTATCAATTCCGGAATTTTCTGTGGATCATCATCTGCAGACATAATGGAAATACAAGCATGACAGTCGCTTCTGTAATGAACGAGAGAAGGCTTGGCACCAGGAGATGCCACAGAGCTTGCAAAGACAGTTTGTGTGCCCTCATACTGTAGCTTTGCTGTAAGACTTTCCACTGAAACTGACTTAAGTTCATTTTTGACTTAAGTTTAAGATTTGTCTTAACTTCCAAACTTTGAGTGAGTTAGTCAAAATTAAGACAAAATTATGTCAAACACTTAAGTCAAACTTAAGATCTTTTTCTTGAATTGGTTTTGAGACAGATCTAATTTTTATTTTAAAATTTCCTAAAATTTAAGATTTGTCTTAGCTAAGTCAGTGTTGTGGGAACGGGCCCCAGTTCCATAGGTCATGACCAAGTACTGCACTCTCTATACACACTTCAGCTATTCCGGAATCACTCATGTGATCTTCTATGGCCTTGATGAAGTTCACTGATACATGAAGAACCACTAAACGAGGTACTGTATTAACATATTTTGGTATTCTGGGACCGACCAAGTAATCGCCATTAATCTGCAGCAGAGTGCTTAGTCGACTTTGAGGACGGTATGTTCCTGTCCAAAATGGGGCGATATGGCCATGCATCTCTTTACAACAGTATCTAAAAGTCATGTTGTTAATGTTTACAGTACTTTTATGTCTTATGTAAATAGTGAGATGTTCGCAAAAAAGCATTGATAATTATGATTTCTAATTTAATTTTCAGGCTTTATTAATGAGCATAAATTGTAACTTAGTGAAGATGAGATAAAAAGCTTCACATGTGTCATAATGATTTTTCCAGACCTTCAAAACATAGGTATAGACACTTTATTTGTCATGTTTGCCTGCAAATTGATAAAGTTGCACCAATATTTGAAATTTTCGGTAATGGCGGAAGCTAATTAGCATACTTGGGGAATTTAATGACGTTCATTAATATGTTCTTAAAATTAAGTGATCTAAACTCACTTATACTATGTTTTTGTAGCACAAACTTCCTAATTATTCGTCACATATTGTACTCCTGGTCCCACGAATGCTTATCGTCTTGTTGGTTTGGCGGCCATTTTGTTTATGCAAATTAGATGGTCAAAAACTCAAAATGCAGCTTGGGAACAGGCATAATCGAAATCAGCACACCCTAATTATGCTAAAAAGATACGTTCTCCACTTTTACTAAAAAATTCCTCTAACATGCACATTTTCCAGAAATGCTTCTAGACTATTTCCGATGATAGCAAAGTAGTTTTTCAAAACGAGAAAAAAATAAAACCGAAAAAAATTGGTTCGACCCATATTGGTTCCTACATGTAGGTTCGACCGGCCTGCGTAAGGAACTAAACACCGATGCTATTTTAACATACTAACTACGCGTAACATTCCAAAAAAATTCAACGACAACTAACTACAAACTAATCACGAGATATTACTAATAAAACAAAATAATGAAGACTTTTCGAGCAAGCCATAGCACATTCAGTTACAAGTAAAAAATGGCGGCGTTCAGGACAAATTCCTGAACTGATGATCCGGAAATGTGGGTACGGAAATAACCGATGACAGCCGGTAATTATACGCTCACAGAGAAGGGTCAAATACTGTTAAAAATCGCTTTTGGCAAGAAAGGCGAAACGAATATAAAGAAAGGGTGTCGAAATCAAGATTTTATGTAGTAAGTATTTTCTGATACTGGAACCACATGGCAGTTTGAGAGAAGGAATTTAAGTGCTGACACGTGGCTTGAAATTACAAGGTCAGTAGCCCTGGCCTCAGTAATCACCCCGTCCTATCATAATAGAAAGAATATTGTCAGACTGAAGATTCCGTTACATTCTAAAAATGTAAATACATAGTAGAAGAATAAGATAGTTTTAAGTATATACGCATTTTGCTATGGTGGAGCGTCAACTCTACGCTCACTTCTGTGGAGACTGGTCACAGTGATGCCCCAGTGTTCCCAGTTTCACCAGATACGTTGTAAAGGATCGTCTGTGTTGTCGCTAAGGTCATCATTTCTTCAAATAGCTTTGTCACCAGACTCCCTTTGTCAAGCCGAGTAAAACGCCGTGAATGTAGACTCACAAGTACACACGGTTCATGGCAACTGTGTGTTGTACATGTACGTGGACAAGCGTGCGGTCCCTGGGCAATGACATCAACTGTTTTATTTCAGATGATGCAGTGCAGCGCGTATAACATGATCCCTTTGTTACCGGGCTCAATGCATCAGGTTTATATTTTGGGGTGTCGTAAGTAGGCCTAGTTGCGCAAGTGACATGTCTGTTCTATTGCTTTAGATCCTCGGGAGTGACGAAGTTTTTCAATATAATACGATTAATGCCCACTTATACCAATCCCATGTCACTTTTCACATCGTTAAAATCTATGAAAGAAATATAAGGAGTTCAAATCGTTTGTCAACAACCGCATACATATACACTGTACGTAATTGTATGCGCCCCTATCCACCCAGTGCATATCGATGTAAATCTCAGTCTTTGAAATTGAGTGCACAGTAACTTTTCAGACACGTTACCGGTCTTTCACTTCATATTGCCTAACCCGCCTCCCGCTAATGACCCCGAACTCCCATTTTCAAGAAGTGGACACAGTCCCGCACTACTAGTCAGCTGATATTGGTCCACCAAACCCCGGCTAAATGGTTCTTTTTAAACACAAATAAAGGTCCGGCTTGGTGTTTTTAAACGCACATAAAATTCTGTTTTGGTCTTTTACTTGAGGTTGTGATTGAATTTTTGAGTCTGATCTTTGAAAAATAATGGGGTGGCTTTGTTTGTCAATACACGTAGTGTAAATGTATATCTTCCGTCTGGAGAACGAGGTGTTAACTTTTTGACAAAACCAGATTACAATGTGGGAATCCTCCAATTAATTATCGCCACTTGCTATGATCAAACTCCTAATAAGTCAATAAGGCTTCTTCCTCGATTTCTTTCACCCGATTGTTGATCGATCATAATTGCGAGAAGGGATGCTCGACTAACTGGGTTTGGTTCAAGTGAAAAATTAGGATACTCGTTCATTTTGAGATAGCACTCGAAAAATAGGCAGATTTACGGGGCAGCAGTTGCCATGAAAAGATATTCGGAGCCTATTTTTGGTAGGACCTTATGTACAGCTGCGTTTTCATCCCTTGTTTCCTAAACCAACCTAAAAATGAGTTCATTTGTTGCAACCAAATATATCATTGTAGACGTTTTAAATTGGAAATTGCAACCCCGATCTTTCCAGTTAAGTCTCGTACTTAAAAGTAAGTCGTTTTAAGGGTAACCAAGTCGGAAAATGTTTTGTAGAAAATATGAGGAACGAGTCACAATTTTGAAAAATAGATTTTGTTGGAATTAAACCGCAGCAACTTCGTTACGGATGGAGGTTGGGAAAGTGCCACGCAGCTGAGCGACACGTGGAGTGATTTCTCGCCATCACCAACTAGTACTGTTTACCTTTTCAACGAACAGATGGCGCTACTGTACGTATTCTTGTTCACTTCAGTAAATGTCTTAATACTCTGCGCGTGTAAGCGCATAGTACTGTTGTTCCTGGGGTTTCTTCAATTTTATTATTCTGCGCGTGTAAGCGCAGAGTACTGTTGTTCCTGGGTTTTCTTCAATTTTATTCTTCTTATTCTTATTCTTATTCCGACTAAATTTAACGCTTAATAACTCCAAAATGGTTGCAGGAATCTTCTTCAAATTTAAAATATGATGTTACGCAGTATATAAATTTCGATTCATTATATATTCATATTCCATAATGCACCGGAAGAGGTCGTTTGGTGCAAAGGTCATATAATTTTCAAAATGCTACTCCTCCAGTTTTAAAGCTATCTTTTTCAAATTCGGTGCACAGGTATAAGTCAACATGACAATTTAAAAATTACTTTTCTAAGTAATCGGGTCATCCAATCAGGTGAAATATGTCAAAGGTCATTAGGTGCAAACTAAAATTTTGAGCTAGACACTTCAAATTGACACGTCTGATTGCCACAGGTAAATCAAATCGGAATCTAAAGTTTCAGGTTATTTAGTGCAAACATGGGGTCATTAGGTGCATTTTTCTTCTGAAAATTTGACCTTTTCAATCGGCGAGTATTCTGATGTGTCAACCGTTAGACAACTGTGATTCTCAGCGTTAACCGCATTTTTCATGGGCTTTGCAATAATTCTCCTAAAGATGCTTGAAATGCACCGGATACGGTCAATTAGTCCAAAGGTCATCTAACGTTCAAAATGTTATATCTTACGTTTTTCAAGGAATTCTTTTCAATTTCAGCACACTAATGTTAGTCAACATGCCAATTGAACAACCTACTTAATTACGTAATAGGCCTAACCAATCAGAAAAAATAGGTCAAAGGTCATTGAGTGCAAACTAAAAGTTTGAGCTAGAGACTACAAAATTACATATCTGTTTACCATAATGATTGAGTTTGAATTCTAAATTTTCAGGTCATTTGGTGCACCCTTGGGGTCATAAGGTGCATTTTTCTTCTGAAAGTTCGACCAATTCATTCACCTTGTATTCTGAAGTGCTTAAAGTAAAACATCTGTGATTTTTAGCATTAACCACACTTTTAATCGAGTTAACAATTACTCCCTCATCGGGGCTCATAATGCACCGGAAGAGGTCAATTAGTAGAAAGGTCATCAAAAAATTAACATGTAATTTCTCGTACAATTTAAATGAATTCCTTTTCATATTGGTAAACGGGCTGCTGTCAGTAACTTCCCATAACAGTTCCAATAATACGCACGCGCAGTGTCCGTTATTGTCACGACGTGACAATAATCTTTCTAGTTCTTCTTATTCTTCTTATTCTTATTCTTCTTCCGACCAACTTTGAGGCTTAATAACTCCAAATTGGGTGCAGATACGGTCTTTAAATTCAGCATATGACTTTTGACAGTATATATATTTTGATTGGTTATATAATCATATTCCATATTGCACCAAAAGAGGTCGTTTGGTGCAAAGGTCATATAATTTTGAAAATGCTACTCCTCCTTCAGCTTTAAAGCTATCTTTTTCAAATTCGGTGCACAGGTACAAGACATGACAATTTAAAAATTCACTTTTCTAAGTAATCGGATCATCGAATCAGGTGAAATAGGTCAAAGGTCATTAGGTGCAAACTAAAATTGTGAGCTAGACACTTCAAATTGACACGTCTGATTGCCACAGGTAAATCAAATCGGAATCCAAAGTTTCAGGTGCAAACATGGGGTCATTAGGTGCATTTTTCTTCTGAAAATTTGACCTTTTCAATCAGCAAGTTTTCTGATGTGTCAATCGTTAGACAACTGTGATTGACCTATCGCAAGCTCCGGCCCTATGCGAAAAGTCACGTGATACCCGACAATCGAACGAGATGTCAGAGGCAAATACACTGTCGCTAAACGACGTTCCTGGAGGTATCGATGACTGCTTTTGCACTATTTGAAAACGCTTCGACAGAGACAAGAGGAGATGATTTTCAACAGATAATCGTAAGTTCATGATATGGGAATTTGTAAAGGTGACCATGAAAAAATAAGTGCTCGAGGAGCCTGCGAAAATCCGAAGAAACCCTTGGCCTTGGCAACCTTCACCTGACAAATGACAAGGTCAATGATACGATATGTTCATGTAAAGCTGAGTATGTACCTTAAAGACGAATTATCTGTACGATTCCATAGATTTCATGATCTTTCGAACAAAATCAGTGAAGATTCACAGATATTTTTATTCTGTCGTCTGCTAAATTTCGCCAAATGAAAAGTAAGTCACAATTCTGGTGGGACTCTTGGAGTAAAGTAAGTCATAGATTACAGACAACACATGCACTATAGTCTCTGACTAGGTGGACTCGATAGCACTGTTTACGCTTTTCTAATCTTGTAACGAAATATTTTGATAAAAAATCAAGTTCATAGCTCAGGTACACACTCATCTCGTCCTAGGTAAACAGTTAGTTCCGGTAGGTCTAGGGCTGTGTCTAAGTCAAATCAATGCCTGGAATTCAGTTGCGGATCTAGGACACCACAAGGGGGCCCAACATATGTTGCCTCGTGGAATTGAGCAAAGTGCGATTGTATGTGCACAGGCGGCCCGAAAGTTGCAGGTTCCAGAGATGTAGACCTTTGGACCTTCTGTTCAGAAAATCTATCGGTGGACTAAAACAAACAGGAAAACGATTCCGCCGAGATCTGGGGTCTGAGCACCCCTCTTCCGCTACCGGTCTTAGTTACTAAACTCAATATTTCCTCACGCTTCACGCTCTTCTTATTTCATTTTGTTTGCGGCATCCAAAAGGGGGAGGGGGCTGGGGCTCATATGGAATTGTCCGTTTGCACCATTAAGACATTTAAATGAGGCGTACCTTCTAATGAACTTGGCATTTTTTTGTAGTTTCATTCCATAAAGGTAGCTTCCATTTAATTTTGAAGGTAGCATGATCACTAAGTCGTGGTATGGTTACAAAAGATTACAAGTCTGGTGTGGTAGTTGCAAAAATAGGGTATTTTCAAAAATAACNACACTCTGGAATAGGTCCGGCAGAAACCAAAAAAGACCCCCCAAAAATGAGCTAGCACATACATGTACATTCAAGGTACCACACAAAACCAATTCCATGTGATTCAATACATGTCACAGATCACTAAAACCCCTATGACAGACAAAATACACTCTGGGTTGTGCCCGGCAGAAACCCCCAAAAATCTCAACCATGGTATGCCATCAAAAATTTGAGCTAGACTAGATTTTCGAGGTACCGGCCAAAACTGATTTGAAACGAACAATAATACCGCACTAAACACCAAATGACCCATGACAGAAAAATTGCACTCTGGAATGGGTCCGGCAGAAACCAAAAAAGGACCCCCCAAAAATGAGCTAGCACATGCATACGAGGTACCACACAAAACCAATTCCATATAATTCAATACATGTCACAGATCACTAAATGCCCTATGTCAGACAAATTACGCTCTGGATTGTGCCCGGCAGAAACCTTAAAAAATTTCAATCACAGTATGCCATCAAAAATTTGAGCTAGATAAGATTTTCGAAGTACGGGCCAAAACTGATTTTAAATGAACAATAGTACCGCACTGAACTCCAAATGACCCATGACAGGCAAATCGCGCTCTGGAATCGGTCCAGCAGAAACCAAAAAAGGAACCCCCCGAAACAATGAGCTAGCACATACATTTGAGGTACAACACAAAACCAATTCCATGAGGTTCAATACATGTCACAGGTCAACAATTGTGCTCTGGAAGGCGTTTGCCAGAAACTCAATGACACCGTAAAAGAAGCTAGGTCATCATTCGGGGTACCACAATAAACAATTCCATGTGATTCAAATAGATGTTACTGGTTACCAAATACGCTATGACAGTTAAAACCCAGAGTGTGGGTTGTGCTCGCCAGGCCCAGAAATCTCAACTACCGGTCTACCAATTATATATGGCATATTAGATAATGAGCTTATACTTTTGCGTCTACTGAGCTCTCACACTGGATGTCAAATGAATGATGGTGGAGAGTAAGCATTTTGGAGAGTACCTGATAACACTAAAACTTTGGGATACCAGGAACTGTCTAAAACCAACCCACTTAGTAAAGTTTAAGAACGCAGATTGTGTAAAATATAAAACGCTATCAAAACTGCCAGCAGAAAGGATACGTCATGGCCCCTAAATTTGCGCTAGATCGAGGAACCACGAAAATTATTTCCAAGGAGCCCTTTCATTTCATTGACTACTNTCGGATCATCCAATCAGGTGAAATAGGTCAAAGGTCATTAGGTGCAAACTAAAATTTTGAGCTAGACACTTCAAATTGACACGTCTGATTGCCACAGGTAAATCAAATTGGAATCCAAAGTTTCAGGTCATTTAGGGCAAACATGGGGTCATTAGGTGCATTTTTCTTCTCAAATTTTGACCTTTTCAATCAGCAAGTTTTTGATGTGTCAATCGTTAGACAACTTTGATTGACCTATCGCAAGCTCCGCCCCTATGGGAAAAGTCACGTGATACCCGACAATCGAACGAGATGTCAGAGGCAAATACACTGTCGCTAAACGACGTTCCTGGAGGTATCGATGACTGTTTTTGCACTATTTGAAAACGCTTCGACAGAGACAAGAGGAGATGCTTTTCAACAGATAATCGTAAGTTCATGATATGGGAATTTGTAAAGGTGACCATGAAAAATTAAGTGCTCGAGGAGCCAGCGAAAATCCGAAGAAACCCTTGGCCTTGGGGCAACCTTCACCTGACAAATGACAAGGTCAATGATACGATATGTTCATGTAAAGCTGAGTATGTACCTTAAAGACGAATTATCTGTACGATTCCATAGATTTCATGATCTTTCGAATAAAATCAGTAAATATTCACCGATATTTTTATTCTGTCGTCTGCTAAATTTCGCCAAATGAAAAGTAGGTCACAATTCTGGTGGGACTCCTGGAGTAAAGTAAGTCATAGATTACAGACAACACATGCACTATAGTCTCTGACTAGGTGGACTCGATAGCACTGTTTACGCTTTTCTAATCTTGTAACGAAATATTTTGATAAAAAAATCAAGTTCATAGCTCAGGTACACACTCATCTCGTCCTAGGCAAACAGTTAGCTCCGGTAGGTCTAGGGCTGTGTCTAAGTCAAATTAATGCCTGGAATTCAGTTGCGGATCTAGGACACCACAAGGGGGCCCAACATATTTTGCCTCGTGGAATTGAGCAAAGTGCGATTGTATGTGCACAGGCGGCCCGAAAGTTGCAGGTTCCAGAGATGTAGACCTTTGGACCTTCTGTTCGGAAAATCTATCGGTGGACTAAAACAAACAGGAAAACGATTCCGCCGAGATCTGGGGTCTGAGCACCCCTCTTCCGCTACCGGTCCTAGTTACTAAACTCAATATTTCCTCACGCTTCACGCTCTTCTTATTTCATTTTGTTTGCGGCATCCAAAAGGGGGAGGGGGCTGGGGCTCATATGGAATTGTCCGTTTGCACCATTAAGACATTTAAATGAGGCGTACCTTCTAATGAACTTGGCATTTTTTTGTAGTTTCATTCCATAAAGGTAGCTTCCATTTAATTTTGAAGGTAGCATGATCACTAAGTCGTGGTATGGTTACAAAAGATTACAAGTCTGGTGTGGTAGTTGCAAAAATAGGGTATTTTCAAAAATAACCCAAATTCTTTTGTTATGCTTCATAAATCTAAATATCATGTTTGAACAAGTTCAAAATGAGCTCTCTCTAACTCTACAGACATAGTGTATACTAGAGGTACACCTTCTAAAAGTATTTCAACAGTTTATTTTTAGTGACAACACCTCGACCAAGGCTTTGAGTTCCGGCAGTAATCCAGTGCCCTTCCCTGTGCCGATCGAATCTCTGAATTTTGACCGGGAGAGAAGTTCATTTGAACGCCAGCCTACGGTTTATGAATAACAAAAATGTACCTGTGATACGAAAAAAAATGATGTCCATCAGGTTGAAATAAACAAGAAAAACATAAAATAGAAATGTGCTTGAAAACAACAATTTCCGGGGACTACCGCTAGAGTGCTGAGATCCAGCAGGTGCCGAGACAAAGGCGGCCAGACGTACGAAACTCGGGAGTCAAAATCTGAGATAGCCCTGCACCATAGCCACCAAGCTGAAAAGTGCGTATCTTGGAACTAATATATTTGTGTTAATTATAGCCTTCGAGCTGCTCGTGTAGCCGTACATGTACAGTTTGATCCATAATTTACACTTTTCAATATCATTTTCGGCTTAGGACATGCCAAAAAATGACGGGATATTATTCTGGAGCAGCATAACGGCTGTCGGTGCTACAAACGCCATATCAACACCGTTTTCCCATTCTTAGCGGACAATTTCTTGAGCTATAGACTAAAGTAAGTTGCACTCGACTACGTGTGGTTTGTCGGGTAAAATGGCGACTTGGAAACGCAGACGAAGGTGTGCCAAGAATTGGTCAATTAAGCCGTCCGTCATAATCCTGGCGATAGGTCAATTCTCAGCGTTAAACACATTTTCCATGGGCTTTGTAATAATTCTCCTAAAGATGCTTAAAATGCACCGGATAAGGTCAATTAGTGCAAAGGTCATGTAACGTTCAAAATGTTATATCTCTTACGTTTTTCAAGGAATTATTTTCAATTTCAGCACACTGGTGTAAGTCAACATGCCAAATGAATACCCTACATGTACTTTACTTCGCAAAAGGCCTAACCAATCAGAAAAAATAGGTCAAAGGTCATTGAGTGCAAACTAAAATTTTGAGCTAGACTTCAGAATTATGTATCTGTTTACTAAGTGCGATTGAGTTTGAATTTTAAATTTTCAGATAATTTGGTGCACCCATGGGGTCATTAGGTGCATTTTTCTGAAAGTTTGACCACATCATTCAACAGTCACTGGATGGTGTAAAATACGTCAAATCCACCCGAAAACGGGAATATAACACCGTTTTTAAATAAAAAGATATTTGATAAAATTTCATAAAAATCCATCATGGAACTTTTGAGAAATATAGGAAAACGAAAAAAAAAATGAAATTGCCACAAGGGCGCACAGCGTTCATCAGTTCCCTCTGAAAGTCGTCGTCATCCGTAGTACATTTCGTATTAATACACTTGCTAAAATTTATAACGATCCTGTAGTGGCTTTAGGAGAAATAGCTGATTTAAAACGAACAATAGTACCGCACTGAACACCGAATGACCATGACAGACAAATTACACTCTGGAATAGGTCCGGCAGAAACCAAAAAAGACCCCCCAAAAATGAGCTAGCACATACATGTACATTCAAGGTACCACACAAAACCAATTCCATGTGATTCAATACATGTCACAGATCACTAAAACCCCTATGACAG
>NMRA01000837.1:18215-76823 GCA_002633005.1 Phoronis australis
TGGATTTGGCAACAACCAAATAACGGTCGGATTAACAAGAGCTGCTTTGTATTTGCCAGGTATCTATTGAGAAGTGTAAAAACTCAGCTCGCATTCGTTGGAAATTCCAGGTCGCATTTTGCGACTTGATACGAGCTGACAAAATCTCAACTCGCATTTCCAAATTTCAGGTCGCAAATGCGACCTGCAGCTCGTTATGTCGAGCCCTGATACACAGAAGTGTCTAGAGTTCATGTCTTAGCTCATTTCGGCGCCTGTGAATGCGAGACAGTGGTTCAGATACCATAGTTACTCTTCTAATTTGTTTTGACACACTTTATAAATAAATGTTCTATAAGAAGAATCGTTAAAAAAATAGCAACTCGTGTATATAGCATGCACGACACAAGAGGAGGCTCAGCACACGCAGCCCTACCGTAACACATTACCAAGGTGTGCACATGCACGGTGCTATTTGGGATTGTACTTGGGGCAAGTGAATTTTTTGTTCAGGCAAGTAAAAGTTTAAATTTTTTTGCCCTTTTGGCAAGTGGCTTAAAAAGTTAATGTTTAGCCCTGCTGCACTTTAGGAGGCTCTGACTGATAAAGGGGGAGAATTTTGATCCCTAGCTGCGCCCTGTGTCAAAGGCTAAAACAAATTGGTGAACTTGGCTAATTAACTATTCGGAGAGGCTGACATTAAGATTTACAGCTGTTTTTAAATTAAAGAACCACTATGCAGTAATTGAATTTCTGTCCACAGAATCTTAAATCTGGATCAAGTGGACTTTTGCACTCGCGCTATTCTAGAGAACGCCGATGTGCAAAGTCCACTATTGCAAGGTACATGGCACTCGTATTGTGTAAACTGAATATAATGGTGAGACTGTGAGCGTATAATTGAGGGTCAAAAAGCTTGTGCGTCATCCCAAACGAATGCCATATATATAGCCGATTGCAATCTATATGTAAATTGACTGAAAGTCCACAATTAAATTCTTTTTTTTTCAGAAAATAATCTTGCTCAACTTGGCTTCACCAGTCATTCCAGCTGCTAACCTATTCTACAAAAGTCACTCTCAGAAACAACTATGCCTTCAGAAAGCGAGCATCGTTTGAGATACAAGAACAAGGGAAAAGATGCTGATGTAAGTGGGGTCAACATTGTATCACAGAAGGGGTGTGTGTGCATGAGCTCATTGCATCATGGAAGGTTACAAAGTGAGGTCATCACTGCATCATGGGAGGTTACAATGTGAGGTCAACATTGCATCATGGGAGGTCACAAAGTGAGGTCAAAATTTTCAAGTGATGTATCACGTGGGTGATGAGGCAATGTTATCAGCCCATACTTGGTTTGAAGATACCGACTTGCTAAAACTTCTGTTCCTAAAATGACATTTCGTAAAATACAATTTTGGATGTTATGATGCCATTAATCATGTCGATTTGATGGGTGCAGCACTTTGAATGCAAGTTTGACAAGTTTATGAAAAAAACTTTTATTTCTTGGTTGTGTTCCTTTGTTTTTATCTTGATGAAAGTACGATAACCATTCTGTTTTTTCCCCGACGTCTAGTGAAATTGCCGTCAACTGTTTTCAAATAACATAATTTTTGTGTCATTACACTCAAAATTTGTGAATTGCAGGAACTCAGGAGGCGAAGGAATGAAACATCGATAGAGTTGCGGAAAGCAAAGAAAGATGATCAATTACTTAAAAGAAGAAACGTGTGCATTAGTTCAGTGGAGCCCACAAGTCCACTGCAAGAAAAATCCCAGGTATGTGTTCTTGGACTCATTTGATCACTCACATCAGGTCTTGAAATTATTTTTTAGAGGATTTCCTCTTTTTTGGTTTCAATTTCCTCTTATTTAATTTCCAATTTCCACTTTTCGTTTAATATCATTATTTTGACTTAATTCATGCAAACAAGGTTTATTTCAATTAAATTTTACAATATGAAAAATATTTATATCGCACTAGCCTATTTATTTGTTGAACAATACGTCACCTGGAAAATTTTGTTTTTTTGCCATTGGTCATTCCAAGCCTTGACACATGTAGGTTATCAAACTGAATAGAGAAGTGGGACATACTTGCCTTCATTGCATAACCTTGGTGAATTCCTGTAGTATTGCATCTGGAAAACCACTATGGGCCTTAGAAACCTTAGGGAATTCCGGTAGCATGTTGGCACCATGACGTGAAAATAGCGAGACAAAAATTTGTCTTGCAAAAGTTCTAATCCTTCTGACAGCGGATACATTTTGCTTTCATGTCAAGACAAACTATAAGTCAAATTTTAACAAACTTGTTTCATGATTTCAGTGTCTGGGACATAATTCAATGGAACAAAATTTTACTATGAAATAACTAGGTCCATATCGTGTAGCACGGTAGCAGTCATTCACTGCATTTGCTTGAAATGTTTCCAGGGTATAGAAACATTTGACATTGCAAGTTCGATGCTTCCTTGGTCTTGAAAGGACATCATTTTTACGACCGGTTATTGAGATTATTTTAGAGTTGATCAGAAAAGTGTAAAACAACAAAATACACTGTGTTTTGTGATTTTGGTACAAATCACCCAGTTCTCATCGTTGTCTCTCAGACATTTTCTGAAATCATGCCCGGTGTCTTGATATTGCTGCTTAATGTGTGGTTTTTGGCTCAGTGGCAGCATAGATTATAGATAACAGATTCACAACTCGGACATTTTCTTGCCTACTATCCTAGAGGAGGCGCCACTTTCCTGAATTATCTGGTTCCGTTTTCGCTTACAGTGTATTGTGAAGACACAACATCCAACCATGATTAGCAGGCGACGTACTTGCGTGAAATAAAACCAGATAATTTGACTAGGTGACCCTAGTGAATAATGACGTAATTGCTTTTGGAACAGCACAGATTTCGTCCACTGAGTTGGTGGTCCATGTAGTATAGTCTATGGTGGCAGAGCTAAATGGTTAGATTCTGTACTGCTGCCATTTTCTGTAAAATTACCTTCCTTGTTGAGAATGTCCCTTTTAAACATCTGTCAAGTATCACATGATTGTTCATTGCAGAATGCCACTTTATCAATGAATGAAATAGTGGAAGGAGTTAACAGCAGTGTGTACGACAAACAGTTTTTCGCTACACAAGCTGCTCGCAAAATGTTGTCTAAAGAGAGGAATCCTCCCATAAACAACGTGATTGATGCTGGTATCATTCCAAGACTGATAGAATTCTTGTCATACACTGACAAGTGAGTATTCATAATTCCCACACTCGATATTGTTCGCATGAGTCAATTCATCGAAAATGTTTTCAATATGGCATTTCATGTGGCTTCAATACATGTTAATGCTGTCCTTGTTAAAACTTGTAGTTTTCACACTTTATAAATGGATTGATTATTTTGAGTTGTGAGTGGATCGTGGCTTGTCATATAAGTGCATTCGCTGTGTGTAAACTATGACAGCAGTGTCAATTAACTTGTTTCTGTTTTTACAGACCGGAACTCCAGTTTGAAGCTGCCTGGGCGCTAACCAACATAGCCTCTGGCAACTCTGCCCAGACCAAGGCTGTGGTGTCTGCTGGGGCTGTGGTGCCATTCATCAAATTATTATCTGTACAAGATAAGCAAAAGAACGTCTGTGAACAAGCCGTCTGGGCCCTGGGCAATATTGCCGGTAACCAATTAACACTTGAACTCTAATTTGGTTGTTTGAAACAAATTTGATTCTTTAACGTGAGATTGCATTTGTTTCAAGTACTCTGACAATGAGGAACTTATTACTGATAACCAAGAGTTTTCAGAAGATTGATTTTCTTTTTTGAACCCAGTACTTCACCTCAATGAATGATGGTGTAACATTAGGGCTTGGAATTTTCCTCTTTTAAGAGGATTTCCTCTTGGTTTTAATTTCCATTTTCCTCTTTTTTGTCTTTTTTTCTAGTGATTTGTTGAAATATATACATATGGACATATTCCCAAAGTTTATCATTATTTTGATTTTATTCATGCATAAACATTTGTTTCAGTTAAGTTTTACAATACAAAACTTATTTCTATCACACAAGCCTTCTAATTTGTGGAACGATATATAACCTGGAAATTTTCTCTTTTTTGTTATTGGTCATTCCAAGCCCCAAATCCAGCAATTATTCAAGGCCCTGTGCTAAATTTGCATTGAACTTTGCTTTAACCTCAAGTTAGTAAAAATTGTGGAAGTACAGTTTGAAATTCAACCGCACAGGTGTTAAAATATTCGTTATCCCTTGCCCTGCCCCGGCTCCTGGACCAATCGTGTTTATTGCAAAATCATGTTTTTGTTATTAAAAATAATTTCACTATGAACTTTTCAGGTGATGGTCCTGCATACAGGGACCTGACCATCAAGTCTGGTATCGTCGAGCCTCTTCTGGCCCTGATCACCCCACAAACTCCTATTGGATTCCTGCGCAATGTTACGTGGACACTGTCCAACTTGTGCCGCAACAAAGAGCCAGCTCCGCCCACTGCCACTGTCAAACAGTGTCTCCCGGCTCTGTCTGTATTGATTCAATACAGTGATAAAGAGATCCTCTCTGATGCTTGCTGGGCTTTATCGTACCTTACGGACGGAACAAACGACAAAATTCAAAATGTCGTGGATGCCAGTAAGTGTTACTTTGCAACTGCAAAGTGTCATAAATCTGCATAATCTATGTATTTATTGCTTCAAAAGCACTGCCTTGGAATCATTTACCAAGTTCTGTATTACATCTGGCTACTACCAGGGGCGTATCCAGGATTTTGAGTTGGGGGGGCAGGGCAGAGTATTAGCCAGGATTTTGCCCGTCAGACATTCGCACCCCTGTACTGCCAAATGGAACCTGGGAGAATTTTAGGGGGGGGCCATGGCTCCCTTGGTCCCCCTCTAAATTCGCCACTGACTACGAATGCAAACCTTCATCTTTTAAGTCTTCTGTCTATAGAGTGTATAAATATTTTAATTTTGACTGGATTTGATTGAAAATTGATGATGCCTATTTCAGATGTAGTTCCTCAACTCGTTAAGTTGCTAGAACACTCCGAACCGTCAGTTGTTACACCAGCTCTACGGGCAGTTGGCAATATTGTGACCGGTGACGACAGTCAGACACAGGTTGGTGCTTCTAATTTCACACGTCAGCGGATAAAGGCTTCAAACTGAAGACATGTTACAAATTAGTACTGTGCTTAAGTGCTTCAGTGATCATGTTGCAGATCACGTCAATAAATAACTTTGTATGAATTATGTCAAGACTTATCATCCTTGACACAGGGCTGGATATGGAAGATCAGTGCTCGTATGCAAGAAAGTATACAATACTGGTCAAACTAGTGACATTAATTTAAAATAGGGGCCGTTGTTATTGATTTGCTTTGCCTTTTGACATCTAGCACTGCCGTATGTGTGTGTACGCACATGCATCTGTTTCGGTATTACAGCTTTGAAATTTTTAAGTTATCACTTATTTTGACCATGGTTGATATTATAAAATAGGACGTGGCTTTTCATATGGTTTCGCTACAGATGAAGTAAAAGCAAGTCTTTCATCTCCAGTTCATGCTTACACAGAACAGAAAATATCAGAATGAACTTTGAGTGGTTCAATTTTGTGTTCGCAGATTTCCACCAAGAATGATTTCTTACGATTGGTTTCATTACAGGTTGTCATAGATGCCGGTGCAGCTGAGGCTTTGGCCAAACTCCTCGAGCACCCTAAGAACAGTATTAAGAAGGAGGCCGCGTGGACTATCTCCAATATTACAGCAGGCAACGTTGAACAAATCACAGCAGTCTTACAAGCTGGATGTGGACCCGCTCTCATCAAACTATTGAGTAATGTAAGCACTTGTACTGCTAAGTTTGTGGAACAGGATATTGTACAAAAACAGTAAAATTCTGCTTTTAGAAGAGCTGTTAGCACAATTTGTAAAACAGGAGAATCTGTTAAGTTATCACTTGTGGTGAAAGGTAAGGGTATGCAGTACCAAAAATAACACCAAAGAAAATGTATCGTGAAGTTGAAATCATGAAAGTGCAATAAAAAGTAGCGTAAGTCCGACATGCGTCAGTCAGTGCAGTTTTTCTAGATCGTGCACTCCGGCCTTCCCATCAGTCTCATTTCGCTGTACTCTGATGAAATTTTTCGGTTCTGCTGAGTTTGTCTTGTGTGAGCTTTACTGCATACCAAAGTGAGAATTACAGTCAAGTGTTGTCGCAACGTGCATCAAATTCTGTTAAACTAACTAGTGCCAAGACAGTTTAGGTTAGCAAATATGTTGATTTGACAATGGTGCATTTGGCAGGCAGAAAAATCTTGACTGACCTTGTAAAATTGTTATGACTATGTAGACATTTTGTCTTGTACTTTGCAGATTCTTTTGCCACAACTAAAAATGCAGCAGTTTTCTTAGCTGTGTAAGGAGTAAAAGTTCCATTGTATTCAAAATGATGCACATTGTTTCAGAATGACTTCAAAATCCAGAAAGAGGCAGTTTGGGCAGTGACTAACCTGACCTCTGGTGGCAATGTGCAGCAGATAAGCTACATGGTGTCACTGAATCTGATGATTCCTTTCTGTAAGCTCCTCACAGCCAATGATGCCCGAACTGTAAAGGTTGTGTTGGACGGCATTGACAACATTATGGTGGTAAGACTCTGACTTCATATGTATTTTGACATCCAATTTAGCTATCACTTACTGATTTTTCTCTGAAGCTCACTCAGTTACATTTTAGTTCAATAAGAAGGCAGAGGAATTTGTATTTCAGAGACTAAGCCTTAAAGACTTATGCATTTTTTCCATTGTAATAGACTTCATGACTTTTGAATAATTATTTAGCTATTTATTTGATAGATTGTCTGGGCTCTTAATCACGTGAACTATTTGGCAGGAATTTCCATTTCGATGCACATTTTATATCTCTATGTGATTTGCCATGATGTTTATGTTGCATTTGCCTCCCACCGTAACTAAAAAATCTTCAGTTTGTAACTATGGGAGCATGTTGACATCCAACAAATCAACAGCCGCTGAGTTTTAAGCCAGTTTTGCTTACATTAATATCAGATGATCTTCCTTAGGCTGCTGAGAAAGCAAACCAGTTAGATGACGCCTGTAGGATGCTGGAGGAGATTGGCGCTCTTGACACAATTGAAGAATGTCAGCAGCACACCAATGAAGAAGTATATGAGAAGGCGTTGAAAATCATTGACGCCTACTTCTCTGAGGAAGTAAGTGGTCTTTAACAAGTTAGTGATTCATATTCTGGATGTTTTCAGGGCTTGGAATTTTATTCTTTTAAGAGGTTTTCCTCTTTTGGTTTTGATTTTTTTGACTTGGTTCATGTAAAACGTTTAATTCAATAAATTATAAAACACAAAAAGATATTTCTATCACACAAGCCTATTGGTGGAATGATACATCGCCTGGAAAATTTTCCTCTTTTTGTCATTTGTCATTCCAAGCCCTATGTTCTGTGAATTAGTGTCCATAGTATCTCTTTATTCTGATTAGAATTTGATGTTGATTCTCGGCAGCCTCTCTGGAAGAACTACCAGATAGAGAATATGGTCGGCACATAAAATAATCTGCTGCTTGGAGACAACTTGCCTTGTCCAGATTGCAGCAATGATGAACTGCCGTTTTTCTTGCCAAACCTAAAAATGACGGAATTCAGACTCTAACAATCTGAGAAAGCAAATTTCTGGGATAATTAAATTGGGTTTCGTTTGTGTTGGTTGTACATTGTCTAAATTTAAGCTGTTTTCTTTGAACATACCTCCATATAACTATTTCGGACAAAAATATATCACAAATTTGCTTTTCTGATTTCTTCAATTCATCTACTATTGTTTTATGAGACGGCGTGTAAAGATTTCTTTTACCGTGTATTCTAAATTGGTATTAAAGATATCCTTGGTCCAAGTGAAAATATGTCTAGTAAAGATAAACATTTTCTCTTCAGACTGACGATGCTGCTCTTGCACCTCAGGCAGACGATGAGGCTTTCCACTTTGGCGCCAGTACTGCAGCGGCTCCCCAGGAGGGGTTCTCGTTTTAAAATTCATGTAGTATTGAGCTGTTAGTAGCGTACTTTGATGAACTGACAGGGTGTGAATGTGACAGTGTAACAATCATTGTATGACGCACAGAAATCGTAGTAGAAATTGGAAAGTATTAGAGCTTCAGGTTGCGCAAAACTCATGCCAAAGAAAAATTGAAGATTATTTTAACCGAAGATTATGTGCTTTAGTGTTCAGTGCTTTGCAACGAATTTGAAATATGCATGTTCAGGTTATGTGTTTTGTTTTTAAGTTTGTTCCGATAATCCAAGACGGAATGCTTGCTCAGGTTAATCATCGAATATTTCCAGATCTGATACGTTTCTTTGTTACTCAGACGTGATACATTCTTCAAGAACGTTGTTAACATGTTGTGGGTTGTCCATACTACCATGCCCATGATTATGCAAATATCTACCGATCGTTTGTAATCTTGTATATATGCCAAAATATAATAATAATTATAAATGTTACGGAGTTGTTGATACTCGGGTACAGACATGAGCTGCACATTAGTTCATTGACACCATCATGGCTTTTTGGAGAAGGATTCAATCTAGCAATTTTTTTATTAAAATAAAAGTATAATTCGGCTGAATGCCGACGCTAAATTACCCATATCTTTGGTTTATATTATTTGTTACTGTTACATGCTGTTATTTTCCGCATTTTGGTGGGTTTTTAGAATTAAAAAGTATTTTTAAACCAGTCGGATATGTGAAATGATTACTTATGAATTTAATGTATCTTTTGTTTCTGATGAAATCGTCAATAACTGGTAAAGGGATTTCTAATGATATGGCTGTTGTGCAATTCGGTTAAAAACTGATTTGCGAAGTTTTAAGACTAAATTCCACAGCAATTGCACAAAAGTCAACGGAAAATATGAATGCAAACCACTTTCGCGCATGCGCGGTGCAACCTCTGAAGAAGGAAGTTGCACTCCGCCAACTTGCCATTTGCCGCATTGGTTATCTGTGGAAAAATAGTACCCCAAGCAAAACTAATTTAGCAGCGGGAGTCCGAACATGTAAACACTGATAAATTCATACTTTAATGATGTTGGACGGGAAATATAATTACTGTGTGATTAGAAATGGGAAAAATATGTATATTCACATTCACTTATAATCTACTAAAAAAGTGACTAAGACTGCATCACTGAAAAGCCAGTTCTAAAATCTATAACCCGGACAACATTCCTCAACTGCATAAAGGGCAAAAAAGTTTTTTTTCACAGCCAAGGTGGGCTTACAGCTGCTTCAACAAGCTAGTAGACCTAATAAATCAGGGACGTAGGAGTTATAACAGGGACACACTGTATTCAATGTGATGCGTTGGATCCCTATCATGGACAAAGTCGTAAAGCGGCTAACTTTGTACAGATGATAAACAGGAAAATGATGACAGGCATAAGTTTTCAGTAACCATGACATTTTATTTAAATTAATCAAAATAGTCTTCTATGTCCACATTTGGATTTAACAAGTCCTCTCCATATGAGCTTATGTCCAGTTCATTTAGAATCAAGTTTTCAAATGTTTCTTCGAGATCCGTGTCTCCGATCAATGTGGCACCCTGCATCTTATTGTCTTTTACAATCACTTTCACGTATTCCACACCTGAAATAAGAACAACATTTCATCGCAGTAACATTTAGTGGCCAAAATGAAAACAGAATAAAACATCAGACTCAAAAAGCTTCCACACGGAATTTGCAAAAATATGCCCATGGGCAGATATTCGGAAAACGACTTTTCAAATCCGACAAATGAAACCGCATACCACCCGAGCGTATTTTGGGACAGGAGGAGCAAATTTTTGGAAACTGTCATTAAAATTGTCCTTCATAGCGTGCTCATACTGTTAATTACCAACAAAGTCAACCAATATCGCAATACAAGATTGTCATGATCCCAAAATATAACGACTTGTCAAAATAAACAAAATGTTTTAAAGGATAGATAGTAGCAGCATATATTAACAAAAACAACCACGGTTTTAAATCGACTTGACATGTTTCGGTGTCATTTACCCAGACACCGTCATCATAAGAGACACTACAGTGGCCACCTAGCTAGGCCCAGCAACAAGTGATGAAGCACAGGTACACAGTCAGTTACAGGGAGTGACAATAAACTAGACCAACAACGACAACCTGTGGTGTGCCAGTTGCCTATTGAGATTGGGCTTGCACCAACTGACGTGTAGAGCCTCATGTCAAGGCGATTTAAAACCGTGCTTGTTTTTATTAATAAAACAAAATTTACATCAAAACATATTACATGCGGATTTCAGAACAATCCATCAGATTTTCAAAACATGCAAACAGCTAATCGAAAATATGCCCACGGTCATGCTTTTGGAAAATTTTCCGAAAATACGCTTATGGCCGTACTTTTCCATGGGCCTACTTTCGTAACATCCTGGTAATTTTTTTCTAGCATGCACGTACAGTTCACGCCAAATTCTAAAACAAAATTTCAGGACCACTTGTTATCAAGCTACTCTGATGGTTCATTCACTTTTCCATTCATTCATCATGAGCAAGAATTCCACTTGCAGTCAGTCGTCATGACAAGGAATTCTGCGTCACTTCGGCCGATCTTATCAAAGCACACATGAAATAAGTATTTCAGCACAACATTTAAAGTTGAACACCACAATACGGAAGTCATGTCAAATTGAAAAAAGTTCATCAACTGGTACAAATCCAGTAAACAGCACCAAAATAAGTTTCACAATGGACTTTACATTTAATAGGTAATGTGAGAAAATTCAATGTTGTTTTACTAACACCACCTCAAGAATTTTACTTCACCCATAGTGAAATTACTGTACAACCGATCAATCACCCAATAAGAAGTAAGGGACTATTTTTCGTCGACAGAAAAATAACATTGCACAAAACTGCTATTATTTCCATTGCATTTTCAAAACATTTCCACCACAACCACAATACATTGATACATTTGTCTCTAATTACATAGACTGCAATTGCTGTGAATGACCCACAGATAAACATTGATAAATGTGAAAATGAAATGGTGAAAAATGATTAGGGAAAACACTCAAAAGAAAGCATTTGTACCAAAGCTTCATCGGAATTGCTCCATGAGTACGAACAGTAATTGGATAAATTGAAAGTACCTGGAGTTATTCTCAGCAATATTTCATAACCATCTAGTCCTTGACCATTGAATCGACCTAATAGCACAATCTATAAAAGAAAAACTAGCTGAAAAAAACTATTCAAAACAACTCATCAAATGCACAAACAACTATTTCTAAAAAAAATTATTAATTCTCATTTAGTAAAAAGTGCAGTCTACGAGAATATGGACGTATTAAGTGATAGTTAATGAGATAATTTGTATAAATTATTTCTAGAATGTGATGCACTCATAATATTTGGCTAAATTTTTTTAACAATTATTAAGTAGGAGCGTAACACCAAATTTGAAACCGAAGTTACTTTTCATGAAATGGAATGGTGACAATGAAATTGCATGGAACAGACAGAGTTCAATGCCATGCTTCGAAATCTAGATTAGCCAACACAAACTTTTCTTTACTAATTTAATTGTGAATTAAGTTTTAATAACCATCTTATTCACTAAAGCGGTGAATTAGAGCATTAAATTTGCAACACATATTCAAGTCAAAACTAAGATCCCTAGAAACACAAAAATGTATTCAAGGAGAAGAAAGTGTTTGAAGAAAGTGTTACGTGCCTTTGATAAAAACAGATCATTTCCTAGTACATTGCGAGTTGTTAAATTGTGACCCAAATCAGGCAACTGACACATACAATAAGTCTTCCAAACAAATTTGACGAAATCTTTACTCAATAAAAGCCGACAAAATTCAAAAAACAGCTCAAATTTGGTTGGGCAAATTATGTGATTATGGCAGCCGACAGGAGGCGGGGTTAAACCCTCAGGTAAAGGTAGCGATTGGCATCACCAGGTAATAAAGACTTAAACACTAACCTTGTATCCAAAAAAGTTTGTGACGTGTGTGAACAGCTCGAAGCAGAAATCCATGAGAATCTCCTCCTCTCCACCAGAGTGCGCCACCATACATTTGGCAGCATAGGCCCCCATTTGACGAGCCTGGTTCCACAAACGCATCTGATGGAGGGAAATGAAAATAAACGTTCTAAATTGTTATTATTGCAATGTTTATTGAAGATGAACTATACAGAAGGAATGAGATCTTATGTGTGCAAAAGAAACAGCGGTCACAACATCCCATCCTACCTGGAACCAATGAGGAGCAGGCTCCCAGCCAGCTGTGCAAGCGTCTCCTGCAGCATAGATGTTCTTAATAGAGGTCTGCATCTTATCATTGACTAGAATGCCCCCTTCAGGACTGATGTTGAACTAAAAGAAAATGAAAATGCATGTCCACAGAAGACTGTGCCCAAGCCAAGAAAACAAAACCGGAAGCAAAATTTGATAGGTAGTTTTCATCCACATTGGATTGGAGTTCAAGATTTAAAAGCCTTGTCAATCTTAAAATTTTCTCCTGTTTTTATGAAACGTGTCTTTCTCCAAAGCACACTTTTAAAACCACAATCAACTAAAATTAGTTTTCATGTTGTTCTTGACTACACCTTTATTGATGAAATAAATCTCAGCATCATTTCTAAATAATTTTTGACAACATCGAGGAATATATCACATAGAAAACTAACTGTAGCCATCTATTCAAAGAGGTATGCAGCATTTTTAAACACAATCAGAGGATTCGACAAACATCTAGAGAAATGTTGACAAAACTGTCTAAATCATCTTTGAGATTCACACATAGTTACTGTAAATCTTCCAGATATGGCATTTTAAGTCACGCCTCTTCCAGCAATTCAACACAACTTCGACTGGATAAAACAAAGCACTCAAAAGAATTCAGACAAAATGACCCGGAATTACCCGTCACGGTGGCTGGGAGGAAGCTAAATAAATTTACCGTATTTCTCTCATGACAGCGAATGAAGAGGAATTGTCAGGAGAATGAATAACGTGCCCTTCTTCAATTAGAGACTTATCCCACTGATGGTTAATAGCAGTCATTTTTGCTCTTAACTGAACTAGCTATCGTGACTGGGCAACGGTCCGATTACTTTTGTCTTGTACTGCATATCGCCATCAATGACAAATTCACAAGAAAACATCTCCCAAATGTCTTACCTGGTGTTGCTTTACTGCTAATGTTGAGCTTGGATTGACACCAGTAGCACTGACTACAAAATCACAGCCGTAAACTTTGTCATTCGTTAACTGTACATAAACTGGCCACTCTGAAATCAACATTGACACTTATTAACAAATTATAAATGGTATTAATACTAAAGTTTAGATACAAAAAGAACAAAAAGTGATTGACTTAATCCTTGCTATATTTCTTGGCACTTTTGTACAAAAATTCTTCATAGAATTACTGCAAACATGTCCTCTGAAGCATACGAACATGAGCCTCTGTTTGGAAAACTGCCCAGACATGTTTGTTAGAGATCCATGAAATGAACAGTCCTGTCAACCCATACTGCTGCACACAGCTAAACCACAACAAACTATCAGATCTTTCCCAGGCCACAAATCACAACTAACATGAGTTTAGGAACAAGCTGACACCAACCTCATAATGGCAAGTCATCTAAATTCAAGGTCAAGGTCATTTTTGAAAAAAAAAGAATGCAAATCAAACCTGTCTGAGAATTTTCAAAGCATTGTGTAGCTTGCACCCTTTGACCTTTGAACTCTTCTGAACTCAACACTCGCTTGACTTGAACTTTATACTCAACATGTACTTTATGCGACGTCTGCAATAAATAGAACTTCTTTACTCAGATATAAATTGGTTCTATATGAGGGGATGAAATATAACAAATTTCAAACTTGATTTTGGCCTATTAACAAATTAATATTAACGACGTTCCCATCCAACTCTCTAAAACAAAATGATTCCTTGTAACTCCCACTCGTCAAGCCTAACTACGAATGTCTGGAGCAAATTTTGAAAACCCAAAATCTGCTTAATCAGTAAGCATGACCTACGGTTTAGGCGAGACACACAACAACTGTCAGGAAAGACTAACCACTATGAACCATAATAGCCATTCTGTGACATAATGAATGTTCGAGTTGAGTCCTGTAGTTATCACTTAATAAGTGAAGCGCAAATAGTGCCTTAGCAGGGGACAGAATGAGGATTGGTTGTGATTACCAAAATGGGCAAGTAAACTTTTAAGAATCACATGATACAAAACAAACACGACGTTACCTAACTGTCAGTGAACAAACTTACTTTAAGAACAACCTTCAAATGCTCATGGCACTGAACAACCCTATACCATCACATAAAATATTCCTACATAATGTTCACATGTAAGTCTTTTTTGGTGGTTTACACAACTGAATACAACTGTTCCATATTCTGCACTGACTGCCCATAAAAAGATATTTTCAATTGCAAAATATAAAAAAGTCTTCATCAAATGAAAAACAAAAATGTTTTTAATCATCGTGAAGACAAGAATTAGCCCTAAATTTTTTAAACCTGAATGAAAAGGGAAATTTCAAAAATGGTAAATTTCGTTTCACCAATTGATGTCATACAATGATGGAGGTATTATTCAGATATACTATGTTTCCATATTGCATTTGAACTTTGTGACAAAATATACAACGTCAAAAATTTGCGAAACACAAAATTAATGTCACATGTGCATAAGTTTCAAAAATCAAAAGGTTCGATTTGGCATCAAATTTCGAGATCACAATTCAAAAATGCATTAAGAATTTTACTTAGTAATCATGACAAGTGAAACCTACATACAGCGCCATCTCCTTTCATATCCATGTTCGTGGCCCAGTCAGGCCCCAGTGCAACACCTAGCTCATCCGATATTGAAGGACTTTCAACAGTAGATGCTAAAAACAGAAAATCCTTTAGTGCGCAAGATTATCAAGGATATAATATTAATACACCTGATGCAAATAACATACAATGAACAATGTCCTGCTTTTCCACCATACTCAGTGCAAAAATAAAAAGTGAATTGTCATATTACACAGGTAATGTTTGCATCCTTTATCTCACAAAAAAAAAACATCCAAAAAATAACAAAAAAATCCGAAACATTTTCAATTTCATCCTCTTCATACGCACCACTAACTGTATATTTCATGCGCTTGGTGGTAGATTCCTCTTCAGGTTTATCCTCCGACAGTTTAGGCAGCAAGAATTTAGAGGCACCAGCGTCCAAGAACGTATGATTGATGTGGCTGTCTTTGATGGCCCATATCACTTCACAGTTTTCTATTTCATGTCTGTAATTTAAATTGACAATAAAATGAGACGTGCATGAGTCTTATATTGATCAAGGTCGATCTTGCCCTTCCAATACAACTGATAACGTATGACTGACCTTTCACAGCAGACGGGTAAGCATTTCAGTCAATAACCCATGAAAGTGAAGATAACAATAAAATAACAGTAAATCTGACATAAATCCAATCAAAGTGAACTGCGAGATTTTAGATGAGCAAGATGAAATCTGACTTATGTGAACAGCCAATTAGACAATCGCAGTGTGGAACTTGCTCAGGATTAAGCAAAAATCAGAGTTTTACTATACGTATACTATAATTATACTTATTAAGTTAAACCACAAAATCATGAACTTTGAAACCGTATCCCCGAGAGGCAAACCTCTCTAAGACAGGTGCAATAGGTGACTGACAATGTGTTCTAAAAATGTACACGTTTGACATCTTGTGTAACATCATTGCAAAAACGAAATCAAGAATTCTCCACATCGAAAGTTTGACACTGTGAGTGAATCGCACAAGATCACACTGCATGACTGGCTAAATTGTAATTGTAGTAGTGTTATTAGCTGTTTCTGCAGACATTGCTTTAGTCAAAAGCAAATTGTTCTGTAACCGAGCTAGGATGGGAAATCTGTATGCATCGCAATCATTGAACACAGTAACCAGAGCTGAAAAGTGGGGCAACAGGGCTCACACGGACCGGGCAACAGGGCTCACACGGACCGGCAGACGTTTCTTTAACTCACTCACCTCATCACACTACTGATACGAAGAAATGCTAGTGGATTAATTTATTTCTATAAAAAGTGATTACAAGTTTTAAAATATGCCAAATAAAATATGACAAACTGACAAAAAGATTCCTTTTGGTCTAGATCACCACCACTAATCTTACACCAGTTCTGTAGCTATCCCGCCGTTCCCAACAATGACAATTCGCCTGGCATTTTTCAACTTCGTTTGAAATGTAGCCACACTCTCAGTGTCTCGTATACCTAGGACAAGGGGGTTGTTGTCTGATATAACCTAGAAGTTAAATACAGAATCAACAGTTAACTATAGGCTGTTGTCTAATGTAACATAGAAGTTAAATGCAGAATCAGCAGTTAAATACAGGATGTTGTCTGATGTAACCTAGAAGTTAAATACAGAATCAACAGTTAACTACAGGCTGTTGTCTGATGTAACATAGAAGTTAAATACAGAATCAACAGTTAACTACAGGCTGTTGCCTGATGTAACATAGAAGTTAAATACAGAATCAACAGTTAACTACAGGCTGTTGTCTGATGTAACATAGAAGTTAAATACAGAATCAACAGTTAACTACAGGATGTTGTCTGATGTAACATTAGAAGTTAAATACAGAATCAACAGTTAACTACAGGCTGTTGTCTGATGTAACATAGAAGTTAAACAAAGAATTAACTGCAAATCATGGATTGTCATGTGACAGACCCTTATAACTTAAATACTGAATTAACATTAAACCATATGAATACTGTCAATAAGGACATACATAATTGAAAAAGCCAAAGAAAAACACAATATTCAAACTAAGAACACGATTTCAACTCAGTTGTTGATATTAGCACTCTCAAGATTGTTTAATAAAGGTTTCACATAGATTAATTCTTATTGACACAACCAAGCAAAAACGCTGTACCTTGACAGTTTTGGCTACTCACAGCAGCCATCTTCGGAAGCTATAGTGTTCTCTACCAACCTTATGAACTTATTTAGTGATGTTAATAAAGGTTTGCTTTTGAGATGCATTGTAACATTTGCCTAAAAGAATCGCAGATCAATGCACAGTAGTAAAGTATGTACTGTAGAGCACACAACAGTCACATCATCCCTACTTTGTCAAGTAAAAGCAACTAGGAGGACTGGTATACAAACATCAAGTTTCAATATACAAAACTATGTATCAGATGAGGTAAACTGGAAAAATGACAATTGAGAGAGAGCAGTACCTTAGGCTTTCCCCCACAACAGATGCAAAGCTTGTCGTAGGTGAACAGACTTCCATCGCTGGTACGGACCTCCTGAAAATAAAGTCTTACTTTAAAATAAAGCATTTTTTATTGATCAGTATGTTACACAGAAGTGACATCTGCAGGACACTTAAACATTTACAATTAGTAGAAAAAATTTAGATGTCATCTTACAAATTAATGAACAACGTATTCTTAAAAAATGTTATGATTCGCAACTTTCTTGGTCAGTTGCAATTTGCTTTCGCCATGATACATAAAACTATCCAATCACAACAAATATCCAGAGTTCTTACCTGAAGGTCAGCGTCGATATAATCCACAAATGCCTGAATGACGTCTGTCCCTTGAACTGACAACAAGTCTTGCTCCACAACATCAAATGTCTCTAAAGTCTGCCCAACCTACACAGAAGCGCAGACAAAGGATTATAAAACAGGCACGATCATCTCCGTTGTCAGGCTGCATTTCAAGATGAAATAAAGCAACAACACTAAACTCATGTGTTATTAATCTTATGCTGTTCAAATACCCTGACAATGAGACAATACTGATGGGCAAATTAGTGCTTTCACAGCTTTTTACACACCTATTCACCAAAGAAATAACAAATAACTGACAAGCAAAACACGGTTTTAAATGCCTCCTTTTAGGTTAAAAGAGCTAAGCTAGCTTCTGGCATAACAACAACGTAAAAATATATGCATATATACGAAACTTCACAAAACTAACCTTTTGAAAGTTGGTTACCGCTTTAACCAATGGCGATGCACTCAACAGTATCACGTGACTCTCAGGGCTCAGACTGGACAGCTGAAAATAGAGTTACTTTTATACAGAGCTGTGACACAGTAATAAAAGGTTTATGTGCTCAAGTTGTAACAGAAAATGCAGTTATTGCCCTCACAGTTCCATCACAAAGCAGTTTATTAATTGCTCAGAATGATAAAATTATAATCGATTTCTGTTCAGTAAACAATGACATCTTACAAGATTACAGAGAATGAACCAATGAAAAACCAAAATGACCTTCAGCTTTCTGTTATTTAAAATGTACTCTCTAAGCATAGGGAGGATATGCCACTATATGATAAACACCCTTAAAGAAAACATAGATCAATATTTTCTATTTATATCAATATTTTCTATTTATCTGACTCAACCCATATCACATATATTTCACCGGCGTATTTCCACGGTATTTATCTTTTATGGTCTACAGGATTTAGCTTTGTCTATGCCTTTTTATTCATTAGGCGGAGGTCTTCTATATCCATCTTTCCGGAGACAGTATTTTTGTACAGAACTATTTTCAGTGTTATATCATAATAAGTGACCATTTTCACCAACCTAACTCTCATATTTATCCATGGAAACAAGTCCTTTGCTGATGCACATACAGTCTATGTTCATAACAGGACATATGCTGAACATAAATGACCTTCCTCTGATGAGTGGTATGGTAAATCTCCAGTTAGTTTGCACAAAAATAATAGCCAAAATTGTCACTATTCCAATTTTCTAAAATCGATTACTTTGTAGCAAGTTATGGAAACATCACCAAATGTTGTTTTATGACATCTATAGTACAAACCAAGCTATTAATGCTAGACCAGCATTTTCTTCTTTATTTTCGTGGAGAACTTTGACAAAATAGAATTTTACTTAATGGCCGCATTCTGTGCTTCCCAACGAAAATAATTTTACCAAAATCACCCAATGACATCGTCACCTAGGGGCAAAATAATATTTGAACACACCTTTTCAAATCCTGGATCAGTTTTATGATTCTAGGGCCCATTTTATCAAAAGTCTTATGCCCTGTCGTAAACACATTATAACAAACCTGATGCTGCGTTTTTAGTACCATCAGTTGACCATTTCTTGTATTCAGAGTTATCGATCACTTTCACGAGGCAGGTTAAAAACTATTTTTAAATTTAACTTGAAGTTACAGCCATAAACGGACTTACAGCATTTCATAAAACAGGGCCCTGGTGCCCTTTGTCCACCCAAGTTAGATCAGAGTTTAGTTTTCCATTTATCCAAGACATCCAATTTGATTTGCTTTAGTTTTAAGGATGAGAATAGCTGACTAGTAGAAAATCAAAGCACTCACTGTCTCGGCACATGTGACACCAGCAATACCACCCCCTACTACAATGAATCTTGCACTTTTCTTGATACCTGCCATCTTTAATCTATTACATCTCCTTGACATTTACTACAACAAAACAAGTTAGGGGCACACGTTAGTCAGGTATGGTGTTCTTAACAAAATACGAGCCTGAAGTAAGGTGGGAGGAAAAAATTATTGGAAGACACAGAACAGACTCGCATCCATTGAAATTTCAAATTCACAGCACAATGCGGTAAGAACGTTAATATTTTCTGAAAAGCATTTAAAACTGCAAAAAGGCCCATGAAATCAGGGAGCATTCTGTCAAAAATGACACCTGATTTTGACAGGTCGCCCCTCGCTTTAAAACTGGTCCTAACTTATTCCTTATTCAGATTACTACTAGTGTTTTTTGGGCTTGACAGTTCGCTTTTATGAGTCGAGAGGCTCAGTAAGTTGGCAGGGGGGACAACTTCCGCTTGATCTCTTTACAAAACTTTTTCCCACTTTTTCCACGCCTTTTGCTGGGACATTTGAACCACCTCTGCGCTCCCCTTACCATTCTACGACTGTCTGACCTCACTAATTATGCAATCACTGTTGTCCTTGTATCTTTCCCTCGTGGACTACTTTGCCTTGGAGCATAATCTTGGTATACCCTAGCAAGTTGTGGCTATTAATTGCTCCTGCTTCAGACAGCTCTCTGCTTTGCTGGTAGATAATGACCATCGTCTCTAGCTCTCATAAGTAGAGACGATAAAGCTCCTATAGGCGCTTCATACGCCGGAAGCTTTTCGGCAACTTATGCCTCACAATGACTAAAACATCAAAGTCACGTTCATATAAAAACCTTTTGCGCATAGAGAGACACCTTAGGCTGCCGTTGATGTTTTCAATTTCTTCCAACTCGACGAAATACCCGTTATCAAACTTTTTCTTCGAGCAGTCTCTCGTTCAATTCCCAAAATCGGTAACTCACAATTTTTAACGTTGTGCACAGCAAGTGGTGTGCGCAGTGTTGAAAATGGCGAGTTACCCATTTTGGGAACTGAACGAGGAACTGCTTGAAGAAAAAGTTTAACAACGGCAATATTTTTTCGAATTGGAAGGAATTAAAAACATCGACGAACTCGTAAGAGTGTCCCTCTATGCCCAAAAGGTATTTATAAGAACGTGACTGACGTTTAAGTTAGTGCGAGGCAAAATTTGTCGAAAAGCTTCCAGTGTATGAAGCGCCTATAGGAGCTTTATCGTCTCTACTTGACAGAGCTAGAGACGATGGTCATTGTCTACTTCTCTGGCTGCTCATATGCCGTGCCCGTGGGCGTGGTGTGCAACTTCAATGTGTGAATGAATGTTAAATCTGCTGATAGTTTGGTCAGTTGTGTTTCGTAAGGGAATTTTGGCTCGCACTTTTGTAACTTTGTGTAATTCCACCACAATTCAGGGTTGTTTGGGGTTAGGCCTACCTGAAATCGCAACGGATTTCTCAGTCGCTACACAGAAATGCAACAGTGCAAGGGGGCCGCCATCTTGAAAAAATGTATCTACAGCCGAACTAGGAACTAGCGGACATTTCTCTAATCCAGCAATGTTTACAAACACAAGAAAACCACTACAGTTACTGTATTTACATATAAATACATATATTTGTACTTCAAAAATGATCTGTTCCTAACATTTAATTTCTAGGTACTGAAAATTTGCTGCGGCTATAGTGTAATTGTGCTGCGGAAAACGCCGAGGTTGTCCGTGGGTAACCGAATCGGATCATTCGCTTTCGGCCTACGGTGTTGAGGAGCACTAAGCCGCATTTGAAAATATGATTCATTGAATAGTGACACTAAAAGAGGCACAGAACGAGAAAGCTCGTCAAAAATATTTGTTAAGCAATTCCCGACGAAAGTACCATCTCCCAACGTCTAGTACAGAGTAGTTCACTTTCCCGGCCCTGTGAGGAAATTTCCAGAAAAAACCACAAAATTCACCATTTTCGACTGAAATACGCCAAGGAAAGTCTCTGTGGTTACCACAGTTTGTAATCACCTTAAAACTCATGAAAGTTACCTAAAACGAAAACGAAATGATAATTTAGAAAACTGTAACAGTGTTTTTGAGGATTCAACTTGTTCACCATTTAAATTGAATAAAATTTGGTCAAGTTATTAACACCGTTACTTTGTTATGGATGTACTTTTCCTTTTTGCCGAAATTAATTACAACTAACGAGCGTTCTATCACCCCGACCCACAACTTTCTTCAAGGTCGTCGCAAACTCTGATTTACCATTAACGGTTAAACTACAATAATTCCATATCGTTTGTTCAGCTATGGGAGCTTCACTAAACATTTTAGGATTAAGAATATCAAAGATTGTTAGAACATCCTCATAAAAAAGGTTATAATTATGATTCTGCATTTTAAGGTTCACAGTTGAAAATTGGATAAAAAATGTAGTTACCGACAACTTGGCTGAAAAGATGCTTCGGAGATATCCTCCAACTTGCTTCGTCATTTTCCCTTGTCCCAATGAAACAATAAGTTTAATTTTACCAGTTAATGATATTAGGATATTTCAAACCGCCCTCTTCATGTGGCGAAATTGTCAGTTTCTTTTATTTTCGGTGGTTTATTTAACCAAATAAATTTTATCATCATCTTTAAGGGCGTCAATATGTTTTTGTTTACTGTGGCGTAAGTCTAGATTTATAAAATATTTCCCATTCTCGCCTTGTTCTGCCCTTTGTACTTTATTATGCAGAATGAAGCCCTTATGTTTTGCAAATCAAACCAGGCTTTTTGTAAATCTTTTTTGAGTTTCACCGACAGCTCGCTTTTCACCTTGGATGTCATAGCCTTGATTTTTTCTACTAAATCAATTTCATCTGATTGCCTCTTTTTGCAAAAGAGATTGGAGTTTTTCCGATTTTCATTTCTGTATGTTCCCACACTAAGTTTTTGTCTTCAGTATAACGATATTGTGTTCCGAGAAAGACCGGCGACGCATTTAGTTATTTCATTGATATGATTGGCATGTAGTGTCAAATTTTGATACCTGTATTATTACAGGTATCGAAAGACCAGGACCTCTCTTCCCGTTTTCAGTTCGAAGTATTAAGTAATTGCAGAGTGATTGAAAAAAGTCGCTAATAATGGCAACTCTTTTACTGAAACTTCTCTGGAAATTAGCCACATGTCAATTCTAACGACATATTCTTTTTCAGCTAACTAAATTTCGAAGTAGAGATCCAAAATTTCCGTGTGCCACGAAGACCAACGACTTGTATCACTGTGGTAGATCACTTACACTTTACTGTATTGTCTGTTGTCAGAACAAAATTCTCCCTTTGGACCATGCGCGTTGGCCTGGGTTTTTTTTTTCACCGTCTTCAGTACCAAGTATTTCTGTGTAGTTAGGTCTTCGCTTATGAAGACTAATCTCATGCCCTTGAGTTTCTTTTACAAAGTGAGAACACTCTTATAACAATGATTGGTCTGGGGTTGGGTTGACTTGCAATGTTACGGTAACTTCTCTCTTCTTGTGGACGTATCTAGGTATATTTTCCCACCTGGTGAGCAAGGTCTATATTGTCGAGCTTGACACAGGTTGAGGTTTTCCTCGAAGTTTTTAGCGATATGGTCACAGTCCTCGTTTGATTGTTCACCAGTGCCGTGGCCTTGATGGAGTTGCGCTTAAAGTACTGCACATATATATTCAATTTATTCCATAACTCTTGACTTTCTTGCCATGGCAACTAGTTTTGGACTTTAAAAATAGTACATATGGTTTGAACATACTCGTCTTTGGTTTTAGTAAATTGATGCACATCCACTGCATTATGTGTACACAGCTTTTATGTTGTTTTTATAAGACTGTTTCCAAATTTGTGTTGTTGTCTTGACAACCATTTTTGGACTTTTTAAAAGTGTCCTACTAGTTATGGTACATCTTTGGTAGAGCAATTCATGTGCTGAATTTTATGAACCATGTGCTTAATTGTTGGTCATTGATAACAAATAAATTATGGCATCTCATACTGAAACATGGAAAATTCATTTGAAATCTCTAGTCAAATTCCATGAACGAAATCAGATTCCGTGAATTCTGCCCGTTTTCCATTGCTCACTGATTTCGGAAAAAATAATTACCAAGATTGTATTTTTGTCATTTTCAAGGTTTCTAACAATGCTATGAGTGCCCAAAATTTTCTGTTAGTAGCTGCTATGGTAAAGAATTTGGATATGTCACAGGCATCGTTCTGGTACACTCTATCATTTATGGATTAATTGGGAAAACAAAAGTTCACCTGTCCACCACGTTCTTTCCTAAATTGGTGATTTTTCTGTTTCTGGGTAAAACCAGGGCCTCCAGTACTCTTCCTACATGTATGACATGAATTCGTTTGCATTAGTTCGTTAAATCTCCACCAGTGTCGTCTTCTGCTTTTCTCATGTTCGGATTTGTGTATTAGTTGTGTTGCAAATGAAGTTGTGTGAGAACATGACCCTGGTGTTTTATCCTGGTTGTCACAACTGCAGCACCCCTCCAGTCCATTTTGTCTTGTTGATATCTCAATAAATTTGTCACAAGCCTGCATGCTATTTTCGATTCTGCCCCACCACTTTCCATGGGTTAAGAGAAGAGGATTTACAGTATTTTTGAGAGGAGCATTTTGGTATATCTATAGAATCCATTGATGGATGTGAATTTAACTTAACCATAATCTGACTTCAGCAGCACCTTGAGTGTCCAGTTTGACCTTCACAAAGGGGTTTTAGTATTTTTAGGAAAAAGCATTTCTGGATGACATCTAAGCAACCAATTGACACATTTCAAGGAAACTTTACACGGAAGTAGGTATATGAAGGAATGGACCAACAGCAGTCAATTTTTGGGTGGATTTCACTACTACTACTACTACTACCTTAGTGGCCATTGTATTTTGAAGGAGATGGCGGCTACCTGATGAGTTTTCAGAAGCAAAGGCTATGCTCCCTTTTGACATTTTGTGTACTTTGAAAAGAAGTAAGACTACACCTGCCAATTTTTGGATGCCTAATGCTATGTTCCTTTGTGGCATTGCATGTTCCTTTTTGGAAAATAATTCATTTTTGCCAATTCTGACTTGTAGCTACCCCTTGTGGTTGATATGTTGTCACCCTGCACCTCACTGATGATGGAGCTCAGTGATAAGCAGCCCTAGAAACATACAGTTTGTGATGTACTATGGACATATAACAACCTTTTGCGTTGGTCTTGTTCTGGAAAGCATTCATTTGAAGAAACAAAATGACGTGAAAAGCGATTTCCCCAAGTGAAGTGTGGAACAAAAACCAATTGTATTTAAACTTTTAATGGAAACATCAGGTGAACATTACAATGCATGCAAATCACTGTCATCCACAGCACTACACAGTTCTTAATAAATAAATAGCAAATAACACAGTGACATAAAAACTACAGATTCAGAAAATGAACAATAACTGGTGGCTGCAGACAGAAAGTTATGAGCCTCAGCTCATAGCTCACAACTGGGGATGGTTTCATGAAAAGTGATTAAGACTTAGCACAGGATTTCCGTAAAATAATTAAAACTCACTTTTGCAAAAGAACAAAAATATGAGAACATGCAAATAACTAGTACTTATTGAAAAAAAAATGTACAAATATTTTCTAGTCATTGATGGACTTAAAATTATATGGCTACACCTGTTTTTGATAATTGCGGGAGCGTAAGACATAATTCTGTCTTAGGTCTTAAGTCACTTTTACGAAACAGAACCCTAGAGTACAATAAACCAAGAAGATTTTTCTTTGTGAGGTGGAGAGGCAAAGGTCTCATTTCTTGGTCGTTGAATTTCTTTGTAAATCGCCCTAGCATGTATGAGGTGAGCCAAACGCTTGGCCGATTACCTTTGGTAGACAATGAAAAATTTGATTATTGCACCACCACAAATATCTTTCTGGCTCATTGTAACTGTGTGTACTACATTTACACTGTTTATTATGATCACAACTTACAAATTAATGAGCATTTTGTCTCACAGTGTGCAGGTAACAATGACGTGAGTTCAGTTTCACACGAGGCAGGCAGTTGAGCTTGTAACTCTTTTTTGCGGTGGCCCAAAATACAAGTTTGCTGTCAATATCAAACAGATCATTAATTCTACAGACNGAGTCCATTTTGTCTTGTTGATATCTCAATAAATTTGTCACAAGCCTGCATGCTATTTTCGATTCTGCCCCACCACTTTCCATGGGTTAAGAGAAGAGGATTTACAGTATACTGTATTTTTGAGAGGAGCATTTTGGTATATCTAAAGAATCCATTGATGGATGTGAATTTAACTTGACCATAATCTGACTTCAGCAGCACCTTGAGTGTCCAGTTTGACCTTCACAAAGGGGTTTTAGTATTTTTAGGAAAAAGCATTTCTGGATGACATCTAAGCAACCAATTGACACATTTCAACGAAACTTTACGCAGAAGTACGTATATGAAGGAATGGACCGACAGCAGTCAATTTTTGGGTGGATTCCACTACTACTACTACTACTACTACTACTACCTTAGTGGCCATTGTATTTTGAAGGAGATGGCGGCTACCTGATGAGTTTTCAGAAGCAAAGGCTATGCTCCCTTTTGACATTTTGTGTGTACTTTGAAAAGAATAAGACTAGACCTGCCAATTTTTGAATGCCTAATACTGTGTTCCTTTGTGGCATTGCGTGTTTCTTTTTGAAAAATAATTCATTTTTGTCAATTCTGACTTGTAGCTACCCCTTGTGGTTGATATGTTGTCTCCCTGCACCTCACTGATGATGGAGCTCAGTGATAAGCAGCCCTAGAAACATACAGTTTGTGAAGTACTATGGACATATAACAACCTTTTGCGTTGGTCTTGTTCTGGAAAGCATTCATTTGAAGAAACAAAATGATGTGAAAAATGATTTCCCCAAGTGAAGTGTGGAACAAAAACCAATTGTATATAAATTTTTAATGGAAACATCAGGTGAACATTACAATGCATGCAAATCACTATCATCCACAGCACTACAGAGTTCTCAATAAATAAATAGCAAATAACACAGTGACTTAAAAACTACAGATTCAGAAAATGAACAATAACTGGTGGCTGCAGACACAAAGTTACGAGCCTCAGCTCATAGCTCACAACTGCGGTGGTTTTCATGAAAAGTGATTAAGACTTAACACAGGAATTTGGTCTTTCGCTCCACATCACTATTTCTATAAAATAATTAAAATTCACTTTTGCAAAAGAACAAAAATATGAGAACATGCAAATAACTAGTACTTATTGAAAAAAAATTGTACAAATATTTTCTAGCCATTGATGGACTTATAATTATATGGCTACACCTGTTTTTGGTAATTGTGGGAGCGCAAGACATAATTCTGTCTTAGGTCTTAAGTCACTTTCACAAAACAGAACCCTGGAGTACAATAAACCAATAAGATTTTTCTTTGTGAGGTGGAGAGGCAAAGGTCTCATTTCTTGGTTGTTGAATTTCTTTGTAAATCGCCCTACCACGTATGAGGTGAGCCAAACGCTTGGCCGATTACCTTTGATAGACAATGAAAAATTTGATTATTGCACCACCACAAATATCTTTCTGGCTCATTGTAACTGTGTGTACTACATTTACACTGTTTATTATGATCACAACTTACAAATTAATGAGCATTTTGTCTCACAGTGTGCAGGTAACAATGACGCGAGTTCAGTTTCACACGAGGCAGGCAGTTGAGCTTGTAACTCTTTTTTGCGGTGGCCCAAAATACAAGTTTGCTGTCAATATCAAACAGATCATTAATTCTACAGACAAAGACTATATCAAAACATGGCACCTTACACCTGTCAATCACTCACTAGCTGCACCTCCTTATAGCCTCCCCTTCATTTTTTGTCCCAGCAGGCCACGCAGAGGAAACACAATGAGTTGGGTCACTCAACTGACTTACCATCTGATTGACACCGCACACCTATCAATGATTCAGTTGCTATATCTCACAAGTCCATCCTCCATCAAACTACTTGGACATTATTTTCCATAAAAAACAATGGCAAACAACCAGCAGTTTATAGCAGTACAACAGAGGTGTGTTCCGTCGAGAAAGTTAGGCGAGGCCACAAAAAAAAACAAGTGAAAGCATAGACTAGATAAACAACTGCAATTGAGGTGACTGGCAACCGAGGATGGATAATTTTTCAACTTTGACAATATGTGTTCCTTAAAGATTTTTCACTAGCGGCATGCACACGAAAGCCCCCCATGATCGCTGCCTGATAATGCTTCATGTAAACCGTGTGCCATTGTAAAGTTGTTAGCAAGTAATAAGGTAAAATCTCACCAATCTCAGACAAAAATAATTGCCAAAATTGGCCGTTGTGAATGCCCACTACTTCTCAAAACATTGCCAGCTGGAAGCCATGGCACAAAATGTAAAAATAGAAACCATAGATATTTTATAGAAAAATGAGAACTCAATCCACTTATCGAGCATACTGTGTCCTAAATTGGTGAGATTTTCCCATTTTATTATTTTGTGATTAAAAAAGCGGGTCCGCCAATTACATAGTTGCCAACAACTGAGAATGAAAAAATGTAGATCTGGATAGACAAAGGACATCCAGACAAAGCAGGGCATCTGGAAACTCTATATGCCTAAATGCAAGGGTGAAATGTCCATCACAATACCCCAAGAATGCCACAACAGTGTTTTTAGCAGAACATGGAAAATAGGATTATGTGGCATGGGGAATCACAATACAATATGATAAGTCAGTGAGGGGAAATTGGTGTTGTGGTGGGACATGGGACAAACCTTGAAAAGTGGAACAGTCCCACTGAGAGCACAGATGGCAAAAATGCAATCATGTTGCAGAAAGCTGCCATGAAAATTTTCATAATTAGTGCTCATGTTCATTCCACTAATAAACAAACAAGAGCAATGTAGAGCATTAATATGCACCAACCACACGCATCACAAATAGTAAAAGATATAAGGCACGCTCAGACACAATGACAATGTCCCATGAAAGCATGAAAGGAGTGCAACAGAAGTTGGATCAATCCAACAGAAACTGTGCTATCTTCAGCATAAACACATATGCCAAATCTCATGAAGATCTATTGAATAACCTGGTAGATGTTGAAGAAAATGCAAAGAAAACTAAATTGCCACCACGAGATGCTACCATAGACCTGTCGAAAAACTAATTTCTATGCCATTAGATGGCGTTGTTGTTTGTTTGGAAGCTGGAAATCCAACCTGAGTACACATGTGACAGACATTTTGTCCCTTTCTAAGTGGCCGGTGTTACACGGGGCAAGAAGTCGCGAGTGAATCCACTCAGCAGCTTCACCAACGACCAACATTGTGGATGAGGCAATACACTGCACAGCCCAACAAAAAGTCACACAACTGGACCTAATGTTTGGTTAAATCACCAATTACTATCCAGTCATCAACAGAAATACTAAACGCTACATCCATAAACAGCATTTGGCAAGGCATCAAGATACACTTTGGGTTCTAGTCGACCGGTGACCATTCTATTAATTTCATCAACATTTCCAGCAACATGTAAGCTAGTTCATCCGCCAGGTTCCCTGCGTAAACTAGGTCATCGCTCATTGACCAATCGGAGCTTTACACTCTGCGCGTCTAATGGAAAGAAGTACAAGGAAGGTTCATACTGACTTTGCGACAATTAGTAGCCCAAACTTACCAAAAGTTCAAAGATATTCAGTTAAAAAAGAAAGACAGAACATCTCTGAATATCTCTTGCCAATATCAAGGTCATCACCTATAAGCAAGTCAAAGGAGTCAGTAAAAAATTACAGTTGTAGTACTAGTACGGTGTTCAACATTGACCATTTGGCAAGAATTTTTGTTTAAAACTGTACAGTACAACTCTTTTTGTTTAAGATTCTGTGGGCATTTTTGAAATGAACAGAGGGGACTAGCCCACTTATGTTCCCCTTGGGCCTTGGCTCCGCCAGCGGTGACAAACTTGTTTCACGCTGGCATTGCCATTCATCAAAAGATATTTTTATTAAAAATTATTCATACTTTTCAGAATTATCATTTGGTTGTTTGGAAGGACTGGCCGCTGAGTGCGTCGTCATGGGAACCCGAGACAAATCTCACCAGTAACCTTGTAGAATCTTACAACTGTCCAAGTGATGAAGATTTCTGCCATCAACAGGGATTGGAAGCTCTTTACCTCGGACTGCAAAAGTGGTTGTCATCTTCAGGTTTAGAGTAGATTGCATTTGACACTAACATTGACTTAGACGTTTTCCGCAATATTTTTGGTGGTATAGAGAAGAAACCAGGTGCTGTCATAGGGTACCTTCAATACTGGATTGGCAGAACTCTAGTTTCCTGATTTTGCTCTGCCCTGTTGTTCAGTGGTCACCAAGGAACTTTAAATGCAGTGTATATGGTGAGCTTGTTGAAATTCCACGAATACCTCAAGAAAAGGTCCTTCTTCATGCATGCACAGATGCCTTCAAGTTGTGAAATGTTTTAAAGTTGTCACTTAGTTTTGTTTAGATCTTTAGTATGATACTATTGTTTTGAGTATTGAATCAATGGTTAATTCTTTGTTCTAGAAGGATATTCCGAGCTATATTGTTTATATAGTACAAGCAATATAGAACCAAAATGCCTGCCTGCCTGCTCATAGTAAACCTCTAATACAGTCTCAGCCAACTAAACGATTTAAACATAACATCTGCAAATGGTATCTCAAATTTGTTTTCAGTCACAGTCCCATACAGTGTGTGCAAGGACTGGCACACTTCTGTAGGCAGATCTGTACTCTCAGTAAAATCACTTTTTAGAGCAAAATTACAAGCTCACACTTGATATAAATGTTGATAGGCTTGGAGAAAGATTGTGACGGGAATGTCCAGTTGCAGCAAGGAAGTTAAAAAAGGCAAGAGGCAACAAACTGTATGGTATATAGTTTGTAGCTCTTTTAAAAAAATCATTGACATTACATATCAATGGTTCTGATCTAGTCTGTTGCAGAGTTAAAGCAAATTAATGAGCAACTGACAAGCGATGTTGTCTATGCAAAGGCAGACATATCTGAGTTAAAGGCAGATGTAAATAATCTTAATGCAAACATAAATGAGCTCAGGCAGGTGTGAGATGCCCAAAATGAATCCATCGTCTTGCTGGCTGAAAACAATGCAAACTAACTTCAGACTAATGTTCAATATTCCAAGTAGAGTGTGTATTGACAGTGTGTGTAGTAAAAAATTTGGATTTTTCTACATGCAGTAGAACGTATCAGTTAAAATACACTAAAGATTAAGTTAAATCTAGGGCCGAGTGTGCTTTGTGTTTTTTATGGGCACCATCTGAAACTGGATAGTTTGTGTCAGCTTGATTCAGTGGGTGCTAAACATGATGTTAGTGGTAAAAGTAAGATTGCGGAATCAGATGAAGATACATTGAAACAGATTCTTTACCTTTTAGGTTTTATGTTTCTGATAGCTTTTATCATGAATTATCAGTCACTTGTAATGGTCTGCCAAAGAATATCTCATAAAGCAGTCAATACGTGTTGACACGAATACAATTTGTTGTGTAGAGCAGACACCGGGACCATTACAGGGTGCAGAAATTGACATAAAGCAGGAACTTGCATTCTGTATAAAATCTTTAATGCCTCGACATCCAGAGTTGTCTGAAACCAATGAAAAGCCGTCCTTTTCTATGAAATTCTGTGGTGACGGCACTTATAGAAGAAACCATGGGATGTATGTGGTGAGCTTTTCACTAGTAAGTTTCGAATGAACTCGAATGATCACCAAGCTGTTGCAGATGTTAAAGCCCATGGAAGCTATGATATGCACAGGTTGGCATTCTGTAATTTATGGCATGCAATAAACTTACTATACTCTAAAGGTTGTGTTTGTGTTGACAATGTAGACTAGGATTTAAAAGTTTTTCTTGCTATACTGACTACAAGTTTCTGTTGATGATATTAGGTTTGTCAGAAGCGACCTCAAATCATGCTTGTTTATATTGCAAGATTCATAAGAACAATAGGGATGATATTTCTACGCCATGACACTTTTATGAGCAACCATCCTTGATCTGAGATGTAAAAGATTTAAAAACATGCTCAGAGAATAAAACGTTCACTTGCAAAGCATCCAACCTTGGTAGATATACCATAATTGAATTGTATTGGAATTGATAAGCTCTATTTAATGTCTCGGATAAGTGACAGGCTTTTAGAAAATTTGATCATCGATACAACTGATCTTCATGCGAAAGTAAAAATTGGTGCTATCAGGAGATCGTTAGGAAGTCAGACTCATTTAGACACCATTGTCAAGGCAATTAGGGCATGTGGTGGTAGTTTTAAGGTGTGAGAAACCACTGACCGTAATGATAAAGGAACAGGGACTATCGAGTTTAGTAGTCATTGGGAGAAGATAAAAAGATTAGTTATTGAAAAAACTCCCCGAAGGGCAGCACCAAAGAAAAGTATTACAACAAGATACAGAAAGTTCGGTCATTGAGCTTTGAAGGCAGTTGTTGTATGATGCACTGACGTACCCTGATGAGAGCCCTGATGTGGTGGCTCAGGCCAGCTTGTTTAATTTGTGCCACAGATGGTTGTTTCTTATTCTTTAATTGAAAGGTAAGCATACAAGTTACGAAAGAAAGAGCATTACTCTATATGCATATCTTGACATACCACCTTCTAGGCTTGCCTAGTAGTTTCACTCTGATATAAGACAGTTTAGTGATCAGGGCATTTGCTGATGTTTTGATAACATATTTTGATTCAAAACAGATTAATACTGTAATAAATAAGAATTGAAAGTAAGTACAACCTTTCCTTCAAACAATACCCAAAACAATATCTTCTGCCTCATAAATGGCAGCAACAATGCCTTTGAAAATAATTACAATCTGCCTTTGTTTTAATTATGTCAAGGCAGTGGGCAATTATTATGCAGAAGATAATTCTCATAACCAAGCCTCAAATGTCTAAACCGATTAGTGCCATCTTGAGGCTTGGGGGCGAGGCTGAGCGGCACTCAGTGAAAAGGTTTTATTTCAGGGAATGTGATCAAGGGGAACCGCAATGCTAATGCAAGCTTTGTAGTAAAAGAGACAGGTGCCACTCCGAAACGCTGGCAACAGGGAGGGAGGATGACGATTGCATGAAGCTACCAGAGTTGCCGCCCTCTCCACTAATGAGATGGAGACAATTTCGTAAAAAGTTGTTAGTTATTAGTTTTCAAGTAGATACTTGATCTTAGTTTTTTTACTTACTCATTTTTTTGTAAATATTTTACCTTAGCATATTTCATATTCATAGAAGTATTAATTAAAGAAGAGCTTATTCTTCTTGCAAGTCACAACTGCACATGCAGGATTAAAATGACCAACAAAGCTCACAGTTAGGAGTTAAGAACTTGAAGCAATGAAAAAAAACAAACATGTTGTTTCATTATACCCACAAACAGTAATATTCCTGTTGAGCCTGTGAAGGGGACATTAATGATCCATTACTGGCCCAGTACTGGCCCACCGCTGTACTTTCACCATCGCTGTTTTGTGGCGTTTTATCACATATTGATGTCGTGGCTCGAAATTTTATTGTTGATTGACGAGTGGCTCACCCCGATTCTTGTCTTAGGCCTACTTCTTTGCCGAACACGTTTGGCACAACGGCAAGTGAGCAATGCCGGGCGGTCGAGATAAAAAAGCTAGCCGCAGAACCATACGCTGAAAATGTCATTGAGTCACGGAGTGTCGACATCCCAAACACAAAAAACATCTGAGTTAAGTTTATCAAACTTTTATTACAACTAATTTTAAAACTGCTCTCTGACTATGAACTTGGCAGCTGGTACGAGACTGTAACCATAAATTTGATGTCTGCTGTGACCTCTGCAACAAGTGAAGCTTGCACGCGCGCACTTTAGCAAGGTCACGTGTTGAAATATTTGCAATCCAAGTAGAGGCTGCGTGGTCTCTGGTCGTCTGCGCTGCGCAGGGCAAAGTAACAAGACCGCAGGACGGCACGGGGCTATTACTCAGCAATTCTGTAAATTTAATAGAGTAAATAACTAATCTGAGGGCAAGAGAACCTTTGTTGGGATCATCCGCTGTTATGACATTTTCCCCGTCATGTGGCGACGTGACGATAACGCTCTTTGAAAAGTGCTACGCGTTCCGAGTGCGTGTGTGGTGTGGGGACTTAGATCACGAGGTAAGATTAACCGCCCAGGGCGGTTGCCTGTCGTAATAAGCGCCCATGTTCGGTTAACCGCCCACCCTGGATTTCTTGAAATTTCACGTTTAAGCGCCCATGTCTGGTTAACCGCCCACCCCCGATTTTTTGGGTTTGCCAATTTAACCGCCCAGGGTGTTAACCCGAACGTTTACGGTACATATTGTTCCTGTTGCGCTCAACCATCATACCAAAGTTTCCCCAGGAATATACCAAGCAGTGAATAAGATCTTGCTAACTTCTCATTTCAGGTTAACTATAAACCGGTGAAGGACATTGACTTCCGCTCTGCGAAGCAACTGAAGTGAACCTGATGGTGCATTTGGGTGTCTACTGCCAACTCCAAAATGAAGAAATGTCCCCAAGTGGAGGATCCTTCCAGCAAAGAGCTAACAAGAAAGACTGTGGGAAGAAACCAGTTGTGTTGGCTGTTGTCCCTGGATTTTCAGATGATTTTCGGCCTATATCGTTGAGCAAGAAATACCCAAAAGTGTTGTCAGAGCTCTACAACGAGACACTAGCTTCAGCTCAGCAATCAACGGTTCTTGATCAGTGAGACATTGTCTTCAAGAGAATAATTTCTTACTATCCTGCAGCTCTAGCTTGACAGTGCACATGTACTTTTACCACCTCTTTTTCGAACCATTCATTAAAGTGGGGTTCCCTTTCTTTTCATGAATGTTTGCATCATTGATTTTAAGTTTGCTCAACTGCTTCCCAAAACTTCCATTTTTTTCATAATTTCACAACTCCTGAACATTGACCAATGCTTAACATTCCCTTTCAAAACGTTGCCCTACCAAACAGTGATGTGACCTTGTGACTTCATGAGTGTAAGTTGCCGTACACTGCTGCACTTGCACAAGGTCATCAGCACCAGCAGTTCTAAAATCACAGCAACAAAACAGCGATCGTTTACATTTTATAAATTCGCCTAAAGCCCAAATTTTTTTACTTTTAAATTTGAGTGTAATACACATAAAATAAGCAGAACATAGTAGACAGAAATCCAAGATCATCTTTAAAACCCACGAAGGTTGAAGGGATAATTGGAGTGCCTTCCTTTGCAAGATGACATCGTTTTCTGAAGACAGGATGATTCATTAGTGAGTGATAAAATGTATTCAATCCACTAATTTATGATTTATTTAGGCCAACTATGGATCCGAACATCAGCTTAAAGACGTTTACTTTAGGACAAGGTGAAGAGATTTTCGAGGAAAGCATGCAATGTGTAGACCTGCCAGATGATGTCATGGCTGACTGGAACTACTCGCTGCAATCATTTGAGTTCCAGCACGTCATGTAGACGCCAGAGGCTACGGTCAGCACTGGAGATGATAGTTGTTCAATAACTGCTAGAAAGACTGATTCAGCATTAATTATCATTTGAGCTGGAAGTTTTCAGCAGACTTTTTCTGATGATAGAAATAAATTGGTAAAGCCCCAAATAACAATTTTTCAGAGGGTGATCAACAATCAGACTTCGACATTTTTCTATTTTGTGAAGTTCAATTTATTTTTGAGATTCATAGAATCCTTCATATGAAAACCTAGGTTTAGAATTCAAAATAATGTTTTTGTCCTAAGAGCTTAAGGACTTACACACGAATTTGAGAGAAATGTGCAAATTTGTGTCGTTTTTAAAAACCTCTGGATCTGTCTATGAAAACAATTGACTGATTTTTTTTTGTGAAAACAAATGTTCTGAGAGTGTTGAATGTCCGTGATATACAGTGATAGTAAATACAAACACTACAAAATGTTGTAACTTTGACGAAACAGAGAAAGTTGATTTCAAGAACTATCTGTTTATTCTTTGAATATACATTTTCTGATTTCCTAAATCCCAGAAAGTTTGTTTTGATTCACAGTAATGGTTGAAGTTACTTTTAAAAAATCAACCTACTATAACAAAGGTAGGAAGTGACCTTAAACTACCATTTCTAGACCTAAGCGTAGTTATCAGTTCTAACATAAAAGTCACTCTCCTGTCAACTGCTGGTTTACAAGTGATTTGTAGATGCATCTGACACTTTTGTTTCATATTAGGACTGCTATGCTCACCGTCAAGCATGTCAGTGGCTAGGCATGAGACAGCAAAGTGTGCACTTCTTAGGTCATGGCGTGCATGCATCACAGTACGTCTAGATGCATCAGTACAACAAGATTGTGCAGTCTCCTGAAGTATTGTCAAAACGTCTTGCAGTACTAGAAGGCAAGGAGCCACCAAAAATCACAATTCGTGATCCACAGTTACAGAAAGTGATAATTGTCGGATTTTGAGAATGTTGTCATCTCTCAAAATTTGGTTTATGACTTGTTAGAGGGTGAGCTGAAGCCAGCGCCATCTGTGGCACCCTTTCTGTCTCACCAAAAGGTGATGGAAAATGTTAATGCTTCTTCCTCACCAGAATCAGCTACAAAATACATGATGTTTAAAATTTTGACCCCCCAAAATTCTCATAACAGGAATGTTAATGGAGTACCATATACTAAAACTGATACAAAAGGAAAACTAGATAAGGACAAAGTTAAATTTATTTTGGACAATGTGATAACTCTGTCAGAGTGCTCAAGGGCCCTAAACTTCCCAGAGCAGAAGACTTCAACATCCAAATTGGTACATTGGACAGTGGCATCAGAAAAATTGTTTTATAAGTTGTCAGAAAGAGTGGTTCTCCCGAACATACCTATTTCAGGCGACTAAATGCTCGAGACAAACATTCAGTCCTACACTCCACACAACTATTTTTGAAAAGTAGTAAAGTCTCAGAGAATATGTTCACGATTTGTGATAAATCATGCAAATTAAAAACTCATTGCTATATATATGTGATATTACCTGATTAAGAGTAGTTTGCATGTGTTACTGTCATAAAATGGCTTAACAGTGATTCACATCAAAAATGCTTCTTGGCTAGCTCAGCACAAGCAAACTGTGTTTTGCTGCAGGCAGCTTATATGCTGATTAATGCGTTTTACCCATGCTTGTCTTCAAAATGTGTAAATGTTTACACATTTTGCAAGTTGATGGCAAAAAACTAAACTCGACATTTGAGTGGCATCTAGATTTATTGAAATTTGTCTATATGTGTACAAGATAAAGTGAATCACTTTTTATTGCATAATATATGTACCTATTATGATTTACATCTTGTGTTCTTTTAAAGTTACTATAATGGCCAAATTTTGAAAATTGTATTTCAGAAATAGCTGATCGGATTCAACCGAAACTTTCAGGTATTGTTATTCATGCACAACTCTCAAATATGCTTAGAAATCAGCATACAATGAAAATAAAGCAATGAGAAAAAAATACAACAAAAGTTATGAGAATTTAGTTCAACCAAAATTCAGTCATTGCATTAATACTAGTATTTTGCTATGAATGTATCTACTTTTTACTACATTTTTACTAAAGTGCTTGGACACGTGACCCTACTCTGATGAGCACTGATTTCTGGTCTTGCAAAGAAGGGGACCAGGTGTTTCATTAGCTCTTGAGACTATGCTCGGCCCATTAAATGACACGCTATGAGTAGCTAACTTGTGTTGGTCACTGTAAGTATACAATAACTGTTGTAAGAGGCCATAATGTATGACATATGTAATGTAATGTAATGTAATGTAATGTAATGTAATGTAAAACTAAATCAGTTGAGTACTTTATCATTTTTTTCATAATGTTGATAAAAGTTGGTTACTTTTCAGGCAAAAAGTGGTGTCAAAGAGGTTCACCATCCTTGGCCCTTTTGTACTTACAACCAAATGGGCAGTACACCTTTATCAGAGTTTTCTCAAAAAAACATTTACTTGTTTACTTTTCATCAAATATAAAATCTTGATCAATCAGGACTGGACCAGGTGTTTCATTAGCTCGAGACTATGCTCAGCCCATTAAATGACACGCTACGAGTAGCTAACTTGTGTTAGTCACTATAAGTATACAATTATAACTGTTGTGAGAGGCCATAATGTATGACATATGTAATGTAATGTAAACTAAATCAGTTGAGAACTTCCTCATATTTAATTTTATGTTGTTGATAAAGTTTGCTATTTCCAGACAAAAAAGTGGTGTCAAAGAGGTTCACCACCCTAGGCCCTTTTGTATTTACAACCAAATGGGCAGTACACCTTTTTCAGTGAGTTTTCTCAAAAAAACATTTACTAAGATCTTGATCCATATGGGCAATTTACAAATTTATATGAAAAGGTTCTTACCACATCTAATTTTTAGTCAATTGTGTAACTTAAAAGAAATATCTTTGCTTGTGTTTTGTTTGTGGTTCTTTTTGTTACAGGCCCACCTCACTTCAAGAGCTTTTGCTACATCAAGGTCACTTAAGCCACTCCTGTCATGGCGAGGGATACGATGAGACTGATTATTATGAACTTTAATAGTGGCTTAATTCATTTTACATTTTTTGGAAGCAACACACTTACGAAATGCAGTTTTATCTCGTTCACCCGCCGTCATCCAACTCATCCACAACTTAAGACCTAGTGCAATTACGGGACAATTTGACTCATCACAGAATTATTCATCACACAAGGGTCACACTACAGCAACCGTGGAAAAAAGACACTTCAATCGCTCACGGCACTTTATCAATAGATTGAATGCTAAGAAAAGAAAAAAATTCCTAAGGATATAAAGATGAGAACACCTTCCAGTGTGCCTCAGTTGTATGCAAGGATACATTATTTATTGCAAAATGAGACAAAATCAAGCTTTAAAGATAGGCACCAAATTACGAAAAAAATACGTGCACCCATACCACAAATTGCCGATACTGAAAAACAAAAATACTGCAGTTTGGCAAACCTTAAAACTTAATCAGCGCTAGAATTATATAGGGGATATCAAAACTTGTTAACAAACTTTGTGATTCAATCTTTTCAAGAGCTTACAATCAGTGACTTTTGATTACTCATCAGTAGTCTCGGTAATAGACTCAGTTTCGTATTAAGTAAATAACATTTCAAATCTGGCAGTGAGGGTGCCTCTGTCCCGTTATATAATTTATACCCAGCGGACGTTATGTCATATCGGCAGTGATTTTGTCATAAGTATGTAAAGTTTTTTTGCTGTCTGTATATTTGCTGTTAACAAAGATTGTTTTTCCATTTGATACAGACCTGACCTGGGTCTTTCAACTTGAAGCCTAGCTGCTGACTTGAATTGTGTACTAATTTACTAAGTGTTGTGTATATGTATTTCATGTCACATTTTGTGGTATGATTATTACAGAGAGACCGTGGGTGCCTTGTCGTATATTTGTGTTCTGTAGTATTTGTGTAAATATTTTATTTTTATTTTATTTATAGATATATAACAAGTTTCAAGATGAAGTGTTAAATTTAAACTCTTCATGTACTACAACACACGGTCATATTCCACCCATTCCATATGCAGTGACCCGACACCCTCACCTTGTTAGCCAGCCAATGTGTGCAGACTGTACAGTAATACAATCCATGGATGACCTGACAGCACATTTGAAGCAGGCACATGATGCAAGCATTCATATCAACTGAAAACAAGTATTTGAGGGATTGGAAAATACTTTCATTATGAACCCACAGTTTTTTGTAGAATATCACTTGGCATATTCTCTTTGGTCAACACATATGCTATAAGCTAAGCGTTGAAAGTACATTTTGCTTTGATTTGCTTCATTTGCACATCCAGGTGATTAACTTAGTTAATACGTAATACCATGTGTACCTTCTGCTAACTTATTTTCTGAATATTTATATTAGCTAGCTGAAGGTATAAAGATATGGATGGACAGTAGATTAACAGTAACATCATTTGTCTTTTGGTGCAGCCACAAGATTGGTAAGTTGACTAGAGCCAGTATTATGGACAGGCTGGAGTGTGGCAAGGGTTGTGATGACAGTGATATTGGCCACAGTGATGGCGGTGATAATGGAAATTATGGAGATGGGGAATCACAATAGTTACAACACAGAAAGAAGCACAAATGGAGGAGATGTCAGTGAGTTGACAAGGAGGGGATAGTTTGAAAAAACAGATTTTCCAGCATTTAGGAATGCTGTAGAAAATCAAAAAGCTCACCTGAACTTCCAACAGTACAACTGCTTCCAAAAACTCATACAAGCTCCTGAGACAGAGGTGGCTAGAATTGTCGAGAAATACCCTGGTACAAGCACTGAACGATTTTTGGATCTCCTTGACATCTGCGCTAATGAAAGAGAAGCTCCCTTAACAACAGCTGTAACTGAGGGCACACCATTGTCATTATTGCGCAATAAGGAGACACACTGCCCTCAGGTTAACTCAGGCACCATCCAAAAAAAATCCAAAACTAAGCACAATGCCCAAAGTAATGCAGCAGTTGCACAAGAACGTAGAGTAATTAAAAAATCAGCCCCTGCTGTTGGCTTTATGATTGTTTACACAGCCAAAAACAATCAGAAGGGAGTCAAAGTTGGAGAGGTCGAAGAAATTCAAAAAACTGGGCTACAACTGAAAATCAAATGTTTTTCTGGCAAACTGAATTCCCAGTGGAAACCACACCTTAAACCAAATGGTACTTTTAAACATGTCATCATTGACACCCAAAGATTAATTTGTCCTTTCCATTTGACACCGACAGTACGTCTTGATGCATCAGTACAAGTTTGTGCAGTCTGTTGAAGTATTGTCAAAATGGCTTGCTGTACTAGAAGGCGAGGACCCACCAAAAATCACAATTCATGATCCACAGATACGGAAAGTGATAGTTATCAGATTTTGAGAGTGTTGTCATCTCTCAAAATTTGGTTGATGATATGTTAGAGAGCGAGTTGCCAGAAGCGCCATCTGTGGCACCCTTTCTGACTCACCAAAAGGTGAAGAAAATTGTAAATGATTCTTCCTCACCAGTCAGCTGCAAAATACATGATGTTTAAAATTTTGACCCTCCAAAATTCTCACAACAGGAATGTAAATGGAGTACCATATACTAAATCTGGTACAAAAGGAAAACTAGATAAGGACAAAGTTAAATTTATTTTGGACAATGTGATGACCCAGTCCGAGTACTCAGGGGCCCTACTAAACTTTCTAGAGCAGAAGACTTCAACATCCAAGTTGGTAAAAGCAATTGACAGTGGCATAAGAAAATTGTTTTACAAGTTGNGTAAGTTGACTAGAGCCAGTATTACGGACATGCTCGAGTGTTGCAAGGGTTGTGATGACAGTGATATTGGCCACAGTGATGGCGGTGATAATGGAAATTATGGAGATGGGGAATCACAATAGTTACAATACAGAAAGAAGCACAAATGGAGGAGACGTCAGTGAGTCGACAAGGAGGGGATAGACTCTGATCTTTCCTTTCAGGCACACTCACAAGCGTAATGCTCAAAATGATAATGACAGTTGGCTGCATGGAGGTGGGTTCAGTTGCGATGAAATTCATGAAATAATTAAGTGACAGTTAGGAAGACAAAAGCTACACACTTGTTACCCACACATCAAATCGGGGCCAGTTAGCTGATTTTGATTTTCCATCTGTTCAGTTGTTTTCAAAACTAATTGAAGGCAACGTTGACAAAAGCTTGTTTTGTAATTCCCACTTCAAGCACTGTAATGCCACCAAAAGGCCGAATGGTAAATATCACACAAGTCAGCCAGTGGCACAGAGTAATAGACCGCCCCTTAGTGTTAAATACAAATTGGGACAGAATGCGGTCTGAATGTAAGTTTTCAGCACAGAGTAATCAATCCACTAATTTATGATTTATTTCGGCCGACTATGGATCCGAACATCAGCTTAAAGACCTTTATTTAGGACAAGTTGCGAAATGTGTCAAGTGGCAGATTAGCATCCGATTTCCTTAGTCAAGATGAAGAGATTTTCGAGGAAAGCATGCAATTTGTAGACCTGTATTCAAATGATCTTGATCTAGGAATTAGTGTATTTTCTATTGAATGGGATCATCATTAATACGGGTATTATTACTATTAACATGATTGTTATTATTATTAGTAGTAGTATTCTTGTAAATATTGGTGGTAGTAGTAGTAGAAGTGGTAGCAGAAATAGTATTACATAGGCATGACCAGCTGAGTAATTTTTTTATTCTTTTAAGCAAAGCACAGTCTACGACAAACTAACCCCTTGGTAACTCAAGAATTTCTCAGTCATGTTCCTGTCTTACGCATTACGTAATTGAAAATCTTAACATTAGTTTTAAAATTGATCACTGAAAATTTACCTTAAGCGTTTCAGTGAAATCCGGTGCTCTTTTCGAGAATTCATTCTCCAATTTTCAAATGATGTTAAACACAAATTGGGACAAAATGCAGTCTGAATGTAAGTTGTCAGCACAGAATATTCAATCCACTAATATATGATTTATTTCGGCAGACTGTGGATCCGAACATCAGCTTAAAGACCTTTACTATAGGAAAACGTGTCAGGTGGAAGATAAGCATCCAATTTCCTTAGCCAAGGTGAAGAGATTTTCGAGGAAAGCATGCAATGTGTAGACCTGCCAGATGATGTCACGGCTGACTGGCACTCCTCGCCACAGCCATTTGAGTTCCAGCACATCGTGCAGACGCCGGAGACTACAGTCAGCATTAGAGACTATAGTTGTTCAATAACTTCTAGAAAGACTGATTCAGCATTAATTATCATTTGAGCTGGAAGTTTTCAGCAGACATTTTCTCATGATTGAAATAAATTGGTAAAGACCCAAATAACAATTTTTCAGAGGGTGATCAACAATCAGACTTCGACATTTTTCTATTTTGTGAAGTTCAAATTTATTTTTGAGATTCATAGAATCCTTCATATGAAAACCTAGGTTTAGAATTCAAAATAATGTGGTTTACAAGTTGTTTGTAGATGCATCTGACAAAATTTTGTTTCATTTTAGGACTGCTACGCTCACTGTCAAGCATGTCAGCGGCTAGGCATGAGCCAGCAAAGTGTGCGCTTCTCAGGTCACCTGGCGTGCAAGCATCACAGTACGTCTTGATGCATCAGTACAAGTTTGTGCAGTCTGTTGAAGTATTGTCAAAACGGCTTGCTGTACTAGAAGGCAAGGACCCACCAAAAATCACAATTCACGATCCACAGATACGGAAAGTGATAGTTATCAGATTTTGAGAGTGTTGTCATCTCTCAAAATTTGGTTGATGATTTGTTAGAGAGCGAGTTGCCAGCAGCGCCATCTGTGGCACCCTTTCTGACTCACCAAAAGATGATGGAAATTGTAAATGATTCTTCCTCACCAGTCAGCTGCAAAATACATGATGTTTAAAATTTTGACCCTCCAAAATTCTCATAACAGGAATGTAAATGGAGTACCATATACTAAATCTGGTACAAAAGGAAAACTAGATAAGGACAAAGTTAAATTTATTTTGGACAATGTGATGACCCAGTCCGAGTACTCAGGGGCCCTACTAAACTTTCTAGAGCAGAAGACTTCAACATCCAAGTTGGTAAAAGCAATTGACAGTGGCATAAGAAAATTGTTTTACAAGTTGACAGAAAGAGTGGTTCTCCCGTGCATACCTATTTCATAAAAGGCAACTTAACGCTCGAGACAAACATTCAGTCCTACACTCCACACTATTTCTGCAAAGTAGTAATAAAAGTCTCTGAGATCTCTGAGAATATGTTTACGCTTTGGGATAAATCATGCAAATTAAAATCTCATAGCAGTATATATGTGACATTACCTAATTAAGTGTAGTTAAACTCTGCAAAATATAGTGTGATGACTGTCGTCAAGGGTTTGAATTGCAACGATAAACCCTTTAATATTAGTGCCACAAGAAGACTATCGCTCAATGTTACCTGCCGGATAACATAATCAGTAGCTGATTAAGTCGAGTCCTTGCATAGGGAGGTTAGTACAGTATACAGTGTGGTGATCCTGGGTTTCCCTTTAGGATGGTAGTGTTTCTTTAAAATTTTAAGCTTTCCTTCCATCATCAATTGAGTCCACCATAATCAGCAATAGGCTGCAATCATCTATGAACAGACCCAGGCACCACAAATGCTTCGGCATTGGTAAAATAACCCAGAGTTTCAACAGAACCCCAGAGAAACAAGCAACACCAAATTTGGAGCTGGTCCATTTTGACTTAGCAAGTCCTATTTATCCCCTAGCAAGGAAAGGTTTTAGGTACATTTGGTTGTGTTGATGACTTTTCTGGATTGATCATGACATATTTTTTGAAACAGAAAAGTGACTCAGTAAGGGCAACGGAAAAATTTCTTGCGGTAATTAGCCCTTACGGCACAGTAAAGCGAATCAGGGGTGCGAGTTTACATCCAAAGCATTTTGAGTCACTTCTCATTAAGAATAAAATTAAGCATGAATGCTCAGTCCCCTATTCACCACCTTTGGCTTCATTCATAATTAGTTGAACAGGGTTTCAGTCGGTCACTGGTAGATCAACATGTTTACACTGAAAATTACGACAGTGAAGTGGTCATTATTCTTACATAGGTAGATAAAGTCATCATAGCTGATAGTTCTACCCCCAGACTTGAAAATGTGAAACTGCGCTTAAAAGAGATTTTCAGAATGAAACATATCAGCCAGATTTCCTGGTTTCTCGGTATAGAATTTGAACACCATGAGACAGTCTCAATATTTGAGGAGAGTATAGGAAAAGTTTAGAACGCAAGATTGCAAACGAAAATCTACTCCATGTGACAAGAATAAAAACAAGCTCTGTAGCTAGCAGGCTGAGCCAGCTAATGAGGGAGGTAGTAGGAAGCCTTATTTACGCTACGACAACAACAAGACCCGAGTTGTGCTATGTTGTCTCCGAACTGTCTCAGTACAAGTCATCACCTACCTCTAACCACATGACCATGGCAGAACATGCACTTAGGTATGTGAAAAGCACGGTTGATAAGAAACTAGACTTTAGAAAGTCAGCTAATACTCTTAAACTGATTGGATTCAGTGATGCAGGTTTTGCTAACTGTGAGAATAGAAAAAAAACATGACAGGTTTTGGTTTTGTGTTGTCTGAGCAGGGTCCACTGATTTCGTGGAAAACAAGAAAACAGCCAACGGTCGCCCTCTCGACTTGTGAAGCAGAGTACATGTTTATATCTACTGCAACACCAGAAGGCATCTTCTTGAAAGCTTTGCTACAGGGATGTGAGTGGTTGTAGAGTGCAAAATTTCAGTATGCACTGTGGTGACAGTCAAAGTGCTGTTGCACTGACCAAAAACGCCGTTGTGCATCAGAGGTCCAAACATATTGATATTACATACCACTTACTGGTGCCCTGGACTAGAGACTCCATCTCTCAAGTTTGAACAGTTCTTTGAAATGCTAGAGGACTACTTTGTGTTTATGGATACTAACCAAAAGGAAGGCAACCACCTCTCACATCAACAAAAAATATGCTTCTATGGTTGTTTCTGGGACCTACGGCTATTGCTCAATCGGATACCCACCCGAATGGCAAAACGTACCAATCAGCTGATACTTATACAGCGTATGTGATGGTGACAAAGGAGATTTTCGGCCGACAAGTAAATCGGGTAAGGGCTCATTTCGATTTTGACAACAGATCTGTTACCCAATGAGTCTGTCTCTGAAATCTTACAAGCACAGCGCTCATTACAGAGTGATTGTGACTTTAAGGGAAACTCGGATTACTTTCTGGCTATCCGGTTTGTTCTGGGCTTGTACAACAAAGAGGCTCAAATCCGCATACTTCCAGAGAAGGAAATTGATTTTGCTCGTTTTATTGACATTGCCAAGAACAAATAAACTACCCAGAAAACCTCCAAGGTTTTCACTGGAAACAGATGATGGGAGTGTGGCACACTTCCTGCCAAAGATTTTGGACTTCCCTTAAGATGTCCCCTCATTCAAGTTCATCAACACCATGTAGGCCCTGAACATCGCCTCATTAGGACACATGACAACCTCTCTGTTCCTTTACAAGTCATGATAGATCTCCTTCAACGTCTGCAGGCACGTGGTGAGCTTCTCACTGTTTATTTTAATGTCAAACGTGTGCGCATCTTCTTCCCACAGACGCTCTGCTGCCAGAACATGAAATCGGGCACATTTCTCTACAAGCCCCGCCGATGGAAGGTTAAAATACAGAAAAACATTCTGCGACACAATGTGCATCGAACTAACTTAAGATGATGTTAACTAATTTATAGCAAGGGAATATTGACTTCAAGATGATATACTTTTTGAAGAAGTGAGATCACAGGCCGCTTATACAGTGAGCTATCTACCAGCAATTGAAAACAATTTGAAAGAGGCTTTCTGAAAAGTTACCGAAACAGTAAGTAGCCTCAACTGTTTTGGATATTCATTAATAGTTAAATTATAACCAATTAAAAATATCAACTATAATTAACATGCTTGTTGTTTTTAAGTTTCCAATGAACCTCTTATTCTGCCCAGCCAAGAAGTGGAGACCTACTCTAGGTTTTACTCAAACGTGACCATCACGCAGCTTTTGAAAAGTGAAGGCATCAGTGGTCAGTAAATCTTACAAGGAATTCGCTATAACACAAAGCCAACATCAATAAATGTAAGAAAGCTTGAATTGCTATTTATACACAAAAAAATGTTGATAACATAAGGACTGGAAAAAGTTGTGCATTGATTGAAAACTGCCACATGTCAAACACGCGAACATTTGATTCAAACCAATTTCTGCAACAAAATGATTTCAACTAGTTCCTCAATCAGATGAGCGGTGATTTCTGGTCTTACAAAGATCTGGTGTTATGTTAGCACTTAAGACTATGCTCAGCTCATTAAATGACATGCAACGAGCAGCTAACTTGCGTTTAACACTTTGAAGTGTTATACAATAACTGTTGTAAGAGGCCATAATGTATGGCATGTATAATGTAAAGTAAATCAGTTGAGTCCTTTTTCATTCTTTATTTCAAGTTGTTGATAAAAGTTTGCTGTTTTTTCAGACAAAAAGTGGAGTGATGACTCAGTCCGAGTACTCAAGGGCCCTAAACTTCCCAGAGCAGAAGACTTTAACATCCAAATTGGTAAAAGCAATAAACAGTGGCATAAGAAAAACTGTTTTATAAGTTGTCAGAAAGAGAGGTTCTCCCGAGCATACCTATTTCATGAAAGGCGACTTAACACTTGAGACAAACATTCAGTCCCACACTCCACACAACTATTTCTGAAAAGTAGTAAAGTCTCTGAGAATATGTTCACGCTTTGTGATATATCATGCAAATTAAAAACTCATTGCTATATATATATATATGATATTATCTGATTAAGTGTAGTTTGTATACATTGTGTTACTGTCATAAAATGGCTTAACAGTGATTCACATCAAAAATGTTTCTTGGCTAGCTCAGCACAAGCAAACAATATTTTGCTGCAGGCAGCTTACATGCAGATTAAGGAATTATTATACATTTTACCCATGCTTGTCTTCAAAATGTTTCTACACAAGTTGATGGCAAAAAAAAACAACTAAACTTGACATTTGAGTGGCGTCTAGATTTGTTGACATTTGTCGGTATTTGTACAAGATGAAGTGAATCACTTTTTATTGCATAATATATGTACCTATTATGATTTACATCTTGTGTTCTTTTCAACTTACTACAATGGCCAAATTTTGAAAATTGTATTTCAGAAATAGCTGATCGGATTCAACCGAAACTTTCAGGTATTGTTATTCATGCACAATTCTCAAAAACACTTAGAAATCAGCTTGCTATTTTTCAGGCAAAAAGGTGTCAAAGAGGTTCACCATCCTTGTCCCATTTGTATTTACAACCAAATGGGCAGTATACCTTTTCCAGAGTTTTCTCCAAAAACATTTACTTTAAAATATGATAACATCTTGATCCATCTGGGCAATTTACAACTTTATATCAAAAGCCTCTTAGCAAATCTATTTTTTTAGTCAATTGTATAACTTTAAAAGAAATAACTTTGCTTCTGTTTTGTTTGCAGTTCATTTTGTTACAGGCCCACCTCACTTGAAGCACTTTTGCAGGCAGGTTGGGGAAGAATTTTGTTCTGCAGCATTGTGTCCACCTGTTGAGAACCTTTCTGGTGCCAAAGCTGTGAGTGAGTAATCTTAATTGTTTAAATGATATTTATTAATAATCAAATTGTAACCAGTTAACAAAATTAACTTAATGTATTGTACTTTTTGTTTTTAAGTTCCCAATGAACCTCTGATTTTGCCCAGTCAAGATCCTGAGTACTCATGGAATTGTTTGGCCATGACCATCTCATTGCTTTTTAAAGGAGAAGGCAATAGTGGTCAGTATATTTTTACTCGAGCTATATCAATTCTGATATTTCATAATAAGAGGATCACATTGATTGTTTTTTAGCTGCCAATGGTGGTCTTTTAAACCAAACCACTAACTTGGTGGTTTAAAAACACAACAATGCAATGAACTCTTCAGTGCTTTTTAAAATAGAAGAATTCAGCATTGAATCGACCTGTTTTATACGGTTTCCCTTTTGACTGGCGCTTTATTCCTCATAGTTCTCATACTGTATTCAGTGTGGGTCTGTATGTAATTGAGTGTGAGACATGCGTGCTCTTACTTGTACTACTAAATTTGTTCCCTGGTTAAATAAACATTTGCTTGCTGTCATGGGTATCATCTCTTAATGAAACTTGGGTAGGTTCATAGGAACTTGGAACTATACAGAGGCAAATGTAATGAACTAAGTTGCCACTAGAGGTCCCATCGGTAGTCGGATCCGTCCGAACGTTGTAATCCATTGACACTTTCATAGGAGCATACTTGCCAAATTTCACAATGATCCTGCAAGGGGCTTAAGAGATGTAGCAGCGGACGTGGGACAGACGCAGGATGACAAGAATATGCACCCAGTTGAGGGTGCATAAAAATGTTTTACCGTTTTCACATCAGGGACAGAATAAATAACTGGGATTTGTTATGTTATGAGGGAAGTTCTGAAGGCAAGAGAAGTCAAAATGTGATACGAGGTGCTCACGGGCACTTTGGGGGCACCTCTACAAAGTCAAAATGATATGCAAACTGGTCACAATACTTCGTGGGAACTCCCCTACAAAGTCAACCATTATACGAGGTGGGCACAACACTTTGGATGCACCTCTACAAAGCACACATTCCTGCACAATTTGACATAAAATCTCATGGAAATGACACACCTATTAGTGATTGTCACTGCGTTTGAGCAGACCCCATGTTAATAACAACTCTGAACTTTACACCAACCGATCATTCAGGATCACTGTCACTGCTTTCTTCCTCCCTTGCTTGACTAGCCTGGCGACCCACTGTAATGCAACAAATGGCAATAGTAGTGTTGACAGCGTGCAAGTGTGCAAAAGAGTAAGTTTCACAACAGACATTTAAACCACAGTTCCACATTTGAACAGGGCTACCAAGGCTAGAGAGCAGAGGATTACAGCTGTTTGGTGGATAACAATCTCATGGTAAATTGTTGAATAGTGGGGCCCATGTCATGTAATAATCAGCATTACTCAAAGAATTACATGTGAATTTTTCAATTTTTCTCCACATTTAGGTAATTTAAGGACGGAGAATCTCCCATTTTCACATTTTTCAAGTTGGAGTCTCTTGTAATACCTCTCTCCATTCAAGCCAACAGGACCTCAGATGTTGCTAGTCATAACCTGAGCAGTCAAGACACTGCACAAATAATAAACGCCTGACTGTAGTCGGGAAGACAATGGCTATACATCAAAGCATGTTAGAAATGCCAATTTATCATAATGAAGAAAACATACGACAGAAACATCGGTGACGGTATAATGATATCAACATAGACCAATCCACCAAGCGTATCAGGTTATGTAGAGCTTGGAAAAGCAATGCTATCCCTAGTCTATATCTAACATGACATTGCATCTGAGATTGATGCATATTTATGTTCATTAGGTCATGTGATGAGGCCAACAGGTGGCGTGCAGACCAGACTTAAAATGTTTGTGATCTATAATTAATTAATAGGTTTTCAAAAACAAGAACCCAATAACGAAACTTCTATATTTGAGCCACAAAGAACCGTCACCTCAACAAAGTACATGCAGCAGGTGAAAGGCAAATGAAGCATTTTATATGGTTTGAAATAAATTTAATAAATAATGAGCATTTGGTGTAATACTGTGACATGTCATTTGTGAAATAGATCGATTCCAAATCGGGTCCACCTATTCAAAATGCCCTTTACAACGTGTTCACTAACTTTTCCATTTCACTATGGTAAGGCAACAGGTTGTGGAATACAATGACTTGGGGGTTTACTTAACAAAACTTTTACCTGAGCGAAGATGGTTGAGAGAGGCAAGCATACGGAGCATGAAGGATGCTGGGACAGTAATGGTGTCTCTCGTCTCCTCCAGCATCGTTTGGTTACGTACCATCACCTAGCACAGAAAAAAATAATTGATAGCCATCACAAATTTGCAAAAGGAAAACTTTTCACAGTATGTATAGAGAAAACAGATGCATCTACTGAGTGCAAAAATTATTTTACGTATATTTTCAAGTTCTCATGGCCCAATACTCAAATATTTTCATTGTCGCATTATTGTGCAACACAGGTCTCTGAATCTTTCCTTGCTGTTCAAAACACAGAAAATAATTTCAGAGCATACCTTTTGTGCTTTGTCAGCATCAAACGTTGATTCTTCAGCATTAGGCATCCACAGTTTGACATTGTAGTCTATGCCACTAGAGGCCAGCACTAGAAACAGGATCAAACATGTCTTACAGTTACACCTTAATATGAGGAACACGTCAAATTGACATGAAATTGAATAACGACGTGGCGCAATGGAAAAAAATGCTTATTTACTGTAAGCTGTGAAATGATATGAAATGGGTAATATCAAAGTAGAATGAATTTTCATTATCTGACCCCATTAGTCAAGATTGAAGAAGGACCTGAAAGCTGTGTCAACCAAGACAACTAGGCTCTGAAAAGGTTACTTTTCAACACTCAGGTAATATGGCGTTGATGGTTTTAGTCTATAAAATGGACTTAGTTCTATAGTGCTGAGATGGTGAACACAGTAGTAAAAGTAGGTAATGCAAGTGTTCATAACACAAACTTTGCCACAGTCCCCTCATAAGAGGCCAATCTAAGAACTGACGTTGATACTTCGTTGGTTAGGATCTGTGTAGGAATGTCTGTGCATGTCTTTGGTGAATTAACTTGCCACTGCGCAGAAGACCACTGCCATAGCCAACAAACACAAGGTTGATAAAAATCTGCCTGAATCCTAAGCGATGTCAAAAAACTCAACCAACTGTCCAGATAACAATGGTATGAAACTCAATCGCAATACAGGAAACATAAGTGAATTCACAATCATTTTTTGAAATCCAAATCACCAACACTGATTTTTGAACATCTTGCAAGATGTTTAATTTTCGTGTTGCATACATTGGACTTTGAATTATAAACAAATTTCAGATTTTTTTGCACATCACATATGATGAACTTTGAATTAAATCGCATTTTAAATTCTAGTTTCAAATATTGAACATTTCAAATATTGAACGTTGAACGAAAAGTGATTTTTACTGATGGGAATTGAAAAGAGACAACTCCTAAAATAAGAAAAGTCGTTCATTAGATTCGTAGCTGTGAATCTTCAATGTTTGAAAATTTCTCTACGATTTGTAGCTCACTGTGTATCATTTAATGCCAGACTTGTCACATAGAAAAGACTGAGCGACTGGCAGAATTACCCACAAAATCAAATTAAGTTCCAATGCATCCGCTTTCCATGATTTTCTTAACTCAATAATACTAAATCTAGAATTAGATGCCTCATCATTATAAAATCGGTCTAACTCGAACCTTCATAACTCAGATACGGACAAAATACGAAGCCTTAGAAGAGCAGGCAAATTGCTATAATTGAAGAATAAAATGAAGAAGTTGAAAATGATGTGCTCGTCAGTTTACACGCTAAAAACGAAACGAATGGTAAAATGCTAGTTTCGAGATGGAACACCAGATGGGGCAACTAGTTGGTATATTCATGGAACTTTAAATAGAGAACACATAGAAAAGCAGTCTGTGATACCTGGGTCAAATGGATGTGGCTGTACACAATTGACCACATGTTTATCAGCTTCCAATACATTAACTAGTTGCCCAGTGTGTCGGTCCCATATAAAGATATGGCCGCAGTCCGAACCACTCATCACGTAGTCGTCACCCCAGAAGTTGGCCTCTTTTATCTGAAAGAGTTTTGATTGAGTAAACAGGTTGCGTGTTTATAAGTATGCTTGAAATGTCCCTCCGGGAATACAAGATGTGGCTAAAGCTTTGCAAGTGCACATGACAAGTACCATCTTGACTGTGTACCAGCTAAAATAACGCAGACAGGATAAAGAAAATTAATTGCAAAAAATAACATTTCTCGGCAACAGTTCTATACACTATCTGCTTCCTTGATCGCAGTTTTGGCCTAAAGTAATCATATATATCGACACAGTCTCTCCTAACATGTCTCGCTTTCACCATCGTCAAACCATCACTGTGCTACATTTCCCATGCTGCTTTTCAGAATGTTTTTTGCTGCCACTTCTGGTGAACTCTGTGTCTCTGATTGTCAAGCCTTGCAAGAGATAACAAGAATCACCACTACCAAAGAAGACAAAAGACAACAATGTGCTTTGTGCACTGTTTACTACTGTTAGGAATTATGGCATTCTTAAAGTGTTCCACTTTGGCACAAGGGGTTGGCTATTTGTAATTTACAGTTACAGGATTATTACACAAAAAACTCTCACGACGCATAGAACGAAAACAATATGATAACTTTAGAAAACTGTATTTAACAACCGTTTTTTTGACATTTCATCTCGAACATTAATGTCAAATAGAAATTTTGTCATGTTATTCATACATTTTTTTTGCTGTGAATGTACCTCAGTTTCTCTCTGATAAATTTTAACGAAAGGATATGGTCACGCGAACCCATTAAAATCGAATCTGCGTAAAGTAAAAAAATAATTTCTACAGGCTTTCTACCAAAAGAAATATTTTTACATTTTGGATTCAGTGGTTTTGTAGATTTTGATAAATGCACGGATTAGTCGCTAAAGGCCCACATTTAACCTTAACCATCACAAGACCAATTTTGAACATTTCTCACCATTGTACGACTGTTCCTGTGGCCCTTGAAGCACATTCTGACGGGAGGCTGGCGCACATCTTTGGCGGCCGCGGCCTCCTCGGAGTCGCGCAGTTCTTGTCGCTTACGATAGAGCTCCTGCAGCCGAATGGCAGCACGTTCCCTGAATCACAGCACAACATAGAAATGATACACTCCAGGATTGTGGGTAGCTAAACAAAAACTGGCCAAGTTTGTAGTACTACACAGATAATTTACTCGTTAAATTCAGACAAAAAACAATTCCCACATGCCAGATTCAACTCATTACTTTTGAGGAGGTAGAAAAATGCATTATATGATTCACCTAGTTTTCAAAACGCAGCTTTGTTAACACACTTTCGCGATGAGTTGGATGAGTAAAGAACAACTTATTACGCGACTCGGCTTTGAATTTTTTTTTTTTGTGTGTGAAACTCTCAAACAACTATTCAAATTAATCTTAACGTAAAATGGCAGTTAGCATGGTAGCAGCCTACAACTGCGGCACTGTAGATGCACAGGATTGTGGGAAAATACAGAAAATCAGAGATAGCACGGTGATATTCCGGGAAGTGGATACTGCTTGACAAGTATTTTACAAAAGCTTGATACATTGTTAAAACGTGCTCGTAACTAGACCACTTGAAAGTTGCAAGTAGATTATCCCGTTCAATCTACCATCATATTTAAACACACTTGAAAGTTGTACAAAAAAAACTGTGGAAATACAATGTTCCTTAGTATACACTTTAATTTCTAAATCGTGAATAATCACAGAATTTCATAAGTTAGTGGAGTAACCCTACTCATGGCAAAACATTTGTTGCGACGCACAGTCCGCAAGACTTTCTCGCCTTTTTCTTAAAAATTAACATTCAGGAAATAAGACAGAACAGTTACCTTGACAAACCTGGAACGGGACGTGTGGATGATGAAGGCATACCTGTTTCTGAAAAAATCACCAAAATATAACTTGTAGAATAAAACAGTGTAACATTCTCACAATGAAAACATTAGTGCAAGGAGTTGAAACAAAACAAACATATGAAGAACTTCTGTCTTTCTGTAGTTGAGGTTTTCTGAGGTTTTCTTGTAAGCAGCATGTGGCAGATGACGAAGCTATTGGGCTTTTCACCAAGAGGGGGAGCTGACATGTTTAAGTCTACAGCAAGAGCAGCGGAGGAAGCAACCGTGTTGCTATGGTTACAACGAGAGAACAAGTGGCAACCCCAGCATCGGCTGGAGGTTCGATCAGCCTGACCTACCATCGGAGAGGTCGAAACCCACAATGAAGTTGGTCTCCTAGCTGGGTAGCAGACACCATGATCATGTTTACTAGTATGTGTGTGACAAGGTTTTCGGAATCCAACCTCTGTATTCATCGTACTTTACAACAAATACTAATAACTTGCACAGCAACAATGGAATCACAATACAACTGGCATTGCCCACTCAGTTACAACACACCATTGCACAAGTCCCACACAAACTGTATCATCTACAAGCTGATTTGGATACAGTAAAAGTTTTAGAATCTTAGGAGGATGTGTGTTGTCATGCCCGTCAACTGTACAGTCAACGGCAGTGGTTATAAATCCATATTCCGTCCGAGAAGCAAGTTATTTAGACCAATTTCTGTGCAGATTTGAAGTGATTTCTGGATTTGCAAGGAAGTGGCAGTTCGTTATTCCTCGAGACCGTGCTCAGCGCGTAAGTCAGACATGCTGCGACAAGTTATAGAGTCGGGTCTCAGACAATGATGAACTGTCAGTTCCCTTAAAGCCTTGAAATCACCTCCAATTTGATTAAGGAACAATTCGAGACAATTTCATAACCGTAAGCGGTCTCAGTCAAAAGTTGGTTTGTGCCAGAAGGCGGCTTATGACACAATACCGCACAAACCTGTTGAACCAAGGTTAAGTGCACGTGACCCAGGCACGTCGGCAGACACTCTCATGGATTCGTCACTCGCCACAGAGCTCACAATGGCTTGTGTTAATACAGAGCCAGCCGTCCTCACAGATGCGACTGGAATTCGAAACATTACAATGCTTACAAAAACGCACTGAATTTTCACACACAAATTACAGCTAGACACTGTCACACCAATAGAAGAAACGAAAAATAATAGTTTATAAAAGAAAATTGTCCATATAATATTTACAGTAGTAAATTTATTAGCATTTTACCAACTACCACATCTTTCGGAATGTTTGGGTTTATCAAAGTTGTACCATCTCTATGCATTTTTTATCTTTTTTATTCTTTTACTTCACTTGGTAACAACACATAGCTGAAGAGCGTCCTGTTCATGCAAGACTCTCGCCAATGAAGCTAATGTGAGGATATGCTTCGCTTCTAATGCATTCAATTTGGTGATATCTAACCAAGACTTCGGTTATCTTGATTTTCTTGCAAGAAATTTGCTCTTGAAAATGCAGCAGCCTGTGTACACCATTGTTATTAATGACCTCTTCATTTTTACAATCTGTCATTACGACAGACTCTTGACCTTGATAAAAACTTCTCAATTCCCATTCACATTTTATTTAAGACCTGAAAGTGAAACAAAGGAACAGTTACAAGCCATCATGATCAACCAACCACACTCCACTCACCTGAATCGTTTAGTTCTTGCGACTGACTAGTTGCTGATTCTGGTTCCTGGACATTGCTTCCAGTTGGACTCTCCACAGTCCGGGAGGTAAAATTCAACTTCAGAGTGCCCGCAGTCGTACCCTCTGAGCTGTAGTGGAGACTGATGCCGGAGACATATTGTTGAGATCCCTCGGCGTGCGCAACAGAAGCGCTGGCTTCCAGTTGCCTAGATGAATCTGACTGCTGTTCCTGTAACACAGAACTAGTCCCTACAGTAGGAACAGCTTTAACTTCTGTTTCTGAGTCTCTAGTATCACTATCTACCTGAGGTATGCTTCCATCATCCCTTGCACTATCGTTTACATTGTTATAACACGCATTCAATTGCTGTGAGGAGCTCAGAGGTGTATCTGGCATATCACAACTTCCTATCACAGTGTTTTCGCTCGTCACTATCCCAGGAGATGATTCACATGGTTCACCATACGTCTCGTTGAGAATTTGGTGATCGATTGCCTCGAGTGAATGGCTTATTGCACGTATTCCGACACTGGATCCAGACCCGCAGTCATCTAATGTTTGTGAATCAACAGGAGATGCTGATTGTGGATCACTTGCACTATTATTTGCACTGAAACTATCGACTAAGCCTGAACACCTGTCGACAACTGACACTGTTGTATCACTTTTACTATTGTTTAATTCATCGGCAGAATGGCTCGACACCTCCATCTGGTCATTTTCTACTTGCTGTTCCAACTTTTTATCTACACCCTCCTCACCAACATCCTGCAGTTGAGAATTCTCCCTACCCCCCTCTGCCTGCAGCGAATCTATAGTTCTGCCTTCTCGCTGCTGTAAATTCTGGTTATCTACCACTTGTTGTTGGGAATTCTCAACATTTCCCTGTTGCTGAAGCTCATTTTCTCCTTCTTGCTCATGCAAACTTCCGCTTTCACTCTCAGCTTGATTTTGACTCTCACCCTCTTCACCAGAACTGGGCGCATCTGGGTTTAGCCAACGCGTCAACATGTCCGACATTCGTTGCATCATGCTGGCTCCAGGACTGCGAGGAGCTAAATCCTCATTGGACCGTTCCCTCTCGGGGCGGGCATGGGGACCAGTGTCTGACCAATCACCTCGCAGGCGAAGCCTCTTGACAGGCGGCTGCCGTAGAGTTGCCTGTGAAAACAGAAAACTGCAGTTGCAAATGAACAAAAGAAGTAATTTTCACTTGTAATACAATTTTCAACCACATTTTGTTAGCTTAAATTACACGCAGCGGATAAGACTTTTGCATCCATGCAAATTTGTTTGTTTTGCATCATTTAGCAATATGGAGTTATTATACATTGAATTGTTCCATTGTTAATACAAAAGTTCTCTAGTTCCATGCACAAAAAAGACACCAAAAGTGTAAAAAGTGGAAGACAGCAACATTTTACTTAGATTCTATCTTCACACAATTATACCATATAAACAGTAACAAAATATGAATCACAAGTGACACTTGTGTGATCTGTGGATCAAGCATGACAATGGTGTGGATCATGCATTGTACTGGTGCAGACCACATTGACAAACCTCATGTGATGAACTGTTTGGCACTCCAGAATTTCTACTTGTGCTTGGCTCTGCTGAAACCTCACAACAGTTCGTTTCCACAGAGGGCTTGGGTTCATGACCATCTCCCTTGATAAAGCAACAGCAGTAGTTATATAGGAGAGTTTACTTAAAGAACCACATCACACTGTGATTTAACCCTTATCCTGCTGAGCCTCTATTCAGACTAGTCTTTCCCCATGTGCTGAGCTAAGTAGGTCACCACTACTGCTGTACACTAAGCTGTTTGGAAGGTCACCCACACTAATGACCTATTTTCAACTTGGAAATTTGAAGGGGAAATGCCAATTTCACAGAAAAGCGGTCATCATGAAAGTTGTTGAGAATTTAATGGAAATTTTTACCACATGTACATCTTCTTCATAACTTTAGTGAAAATAAACTGATCCACAGACATCCTCTCACCATGGCTTCAGCCATAATGAAACTATGTGCCTGCACACTCACTTACATAAACCTGCCAACATCTCCCAAACTAGTAATCACAGCCATATGGTTTGAATCAGAGAAAGAGAAAGGAAACTGTGGGCTGCCTGAATGCACATGCTCACATAGCCAAACCACATACAGGGCTCTCACAATTTGTGAATGAAAACCACAATTGTCCTGGGGTGAGTGCACACACCCACCACTCCCAGCTGCAGCTTAGTGGATTGAATACACCCATGGTGCTGCACAGGATAATTAGCAAGTTGACTGACCTCACCTAGTGCTGGATAAGGGTTAAAACTTGGTAATTTGTAAGGATTTTTGAACAATACAAGAAAGCGTTTCATATTTCATTAATTATCCTATTGACTGGTTGAGATCTGCACTCTGATTCTTTTTGAGTCTACCTTATTTGGCTTAACAACTGCCCATGCCCCTATAAGCACCCCCCAGGCATTTTCAGACTTTGCTAAAATAAGTGCCCAACTACACAGGAATTTAGAAATCTTAGGGACGCTAGCTGGAAAACTTAAGGAGGATTTCAGGTAATTTGCTTGTCGAGTTGAACATGCTATGAACATTCCCACTAAATAAGATTGGTCCTAACCCCAGTGGTTAAGGTAAACGGTGGGGTATGGAAAATTGAACTAGACCGTATTTATCCACCTTGGCTGAGTCGCGCTCGGCTCACGATCAAAGGGATGCCGCCAAGCTGCTCTAGTCATCGAGTCACAAGCGAGGATAATTGGCTTCGCTCATGCGGATATGATCAGCTGATTACAATCTAGCTAGCAGACTGTACTTTTTATGGAGAGAGTTTTACGTAGTTTTTACTGTATTATTTGAAAAGAGGAGCCAAAACAAATATGAGTACAACTTTGAATTTTTCAAATCGGCCCAGGATAAGAGATTTTGCAACACAGCAACACTCACGATTACTTTCATTCGGCGCGCACTAATACAAAAATATAGGACCCA
>NMRA01000837.1:77790-92611 GCA_002633005.1 Phoronis australis
GTGATGCAAGACATTATTCTTTGTTGCATTATAGTAACTGGTCTTGGCTAATTATCATTTTATGGCCTGGTCATCCATTCAGCCAAAAGTAGTTCCAGAGGTGGCTTATCAGCCAATTATTCACGCATGCTGACTCACAATAGAAGCCTGATAAGAGTGAAGGTGGATAAATGCAGTGTTCCTACAGTTTCTTGTTTTAGTGGACGTGTTCACGACATGAAACTGTATTTTTATTCAAGCAATAAAGTTGCCATATCGACGATGGAAAAGCAGTCAGTCGGCGAGTTTTCGCCCTAGGAATTTATGCACAATTTTCTGTAAATTGATTGTAATTCAACAGCAAAGTTTGATAGCAATGTACCACAATTTTGTAGAAAGTCTGTCATAGGTTACAGATATGTCACAGAGCGTAAATATGATGAATCTTAGCTTCCGATTTCACCCGTTTCGAAGACCGAGTTTCAACCGCCTTGAGTTACAATAAGCGGCCCCCTTGAAACAAATTTTTCTAAGCGCCCTAGGCGGTTATTAGGGCGAATACGTTGGTTTCTTTGGACACAAAAAACAAATTTCTCAATTACACGCCATGCAGGTGATGTTGGAATGCGAGTATATTATTTGACTAAATCAGCTGGCATCTCTATACAGCACTTGGGAACATACAAGCAAATTAAAAGAACCTTGGTCTGCCATTTGAAAGCTTGTTCCGTAAGTCACGCAAGAGTACAAAGTTGCAGAATGATAAAATGTTACTTACATCGACATCAAATAAATAGATGAAATCGGATGAGTAGCTAACCAGGATTTGTCTCCCATTGTCACTGTACTTAAGGGAAGTGATGCGATGAGAGGCGTTCTTCAGTGAAGGAGGTACGAATCTACACACAAGGCCAGTGATACCTCGGCCAGAGTATGAGCCTGAAATTCAAATGATCATTATGAGATCAAATCTGAAGACTGAGGGTATAAGCGAGCACCTTCAATGCCACTTTCTCATTTACATCAAAGTTAGCCTGCAGCAGACAAAATGCCCTTTTGAAACCAGAAATGCAAGTATTTTTGAATAGATAATTATTTCTGTTTCAATCTTACATCTGGCAGTGAGTAAAAAATTTGTAGTTTCCTGTTTATAAATACCAAGTTTCATTTGATGAGTGGACTTATGCACTTACCTAATTACTTTGAACAGTTTACACTGTTAAGACAGAAAAGTTACAAATGACAAAAATTCAAAAAACAATGATAAACATTGACATGTACAGCATATCCTTATTATATCCTTAGAATACAAAGTACAAATGACAACAATAAAATGAAAAAGCATACTGCAGTCTAAACTGCTTTATCATGTATTCATCTCTTGGAGGGACAGTAACCCAACCAAAATTTCCTTACCGGTCAATCTTGTACCGAGCATGCGTCGGTCAAACACTCGGGCAGAACTGTCAGAGCATCCGACTGCAAGGTAGTAAGGATGAACTGGGTCCACAGCTAGAGAGGTCACAGCTCTACGGCAGTTGATCAGCACATCCTGAATGGAGGTCAAGAGTACTTTAAATTCGAAGGTTACGCTATATCTCAGTTGCTTATGGCTATTTATAGGTGATCATGATGTACTTACATTTTGTTCTGACCAGGAATATAAAAAAACAAGAGTCCATAACCAAATTAATTTTTTGAACTTGTAGCCCAAAATAAATACCACGTTAACTGATATAAGGGCTGTCAAACTGTTTGACACAAAATCTGTAACTATCATGCTAAAAATCTGTATTTTGCAAGTGAAAACTTAATGTACGACATCCAATATTTTTCGGAAAGATCTCGAGAGATGAGCCCATGGCAAAAAGACCTTAATTTAGCTTGAAATCATGTTCCACTAATTTAAAGCACCTTAGGTTTCAGCAAGTCTCAACAATTTCTGATCCATTGACCAATCATGAAAGAGAAAGCCCAATATGCAAAGCACAACAAGCTCTGGCACTCACATACGCCTAACTCATCGGCCATTATGCTCTCTTCATTTACCAGATTTTTCTTCCCCGAGCTTGTGGATCACGTTTCAAAAATGCCGATAATCAAAAGCTCACTTTGCTTTCAACTGCTTTTTTAACAGAACTAAAAGCTCAAAATCCGTTACATTTTATACCCTGTACGTGACAACTTACTGCCTTAGAACCACATAGAGCAGACACAAATCCGGAACTGTTGGCAGCCATGTGACATACCAAAATTGGTGTGACTCAGTGAACCAGATAGGGGATTGCCCAACCTGTATGCAGACCTCTTAAAGGGACATTGTCAGACTTACTGCCAAAACTGCACCTTTGGGATTACTGCCGGATAGGTTAGACTACTTGAAGTTACCAGCTATGACCAGAGCAAAAAATCAAGAAAATATCCGTTGTGTTGTTTTATTACAAATTGCTAACTCTCGCCATTGTCTGCCAGCCATTCGCTGAAATAAAGGCCGGTGACTTTACCAGTTAAATATTGTGAAACTATAGTGGCATTTAATAAGAGGGGTTAAGCTCTGACAACAGGGCACTACACTGTGTCTGAGGGGCAGGGTTTAGAATGACCAATGACAAAAAGAGGAAAAATTTCCAGGTGATGTATCGTTCCACAAATAAAGAAATAATCTTGTGTGATAAAAACATTTTTGGGTTGAAAAATTTAACATTTTTGCATGAAAAAAGTCAAAATAATGATAAAAAAGAGACGAAAAAGATGACACTGGAAATCAAATAAGAAGAATTCAAAACCAAAAAAGAGGAAATCCTCTTAACAGAGGAAAATTCCAAGCCCTGCAGGAGGTTGCAAATTCAATACTGCGCAGAGACTGATCTTGGAAAATCACATTTCTTGCCAATAGTGTCCCTTTAAGAGTCATCTTGAATGACTCATTTCTCATTCTCCAATGTCACGGAAGTCACCTACACAGACCTGATTACAGTCCTCTTCACGACAGTGTTGCTTCAACCGCAAGTCAAACCAGCGCACTGTGCCATCCTCACCACAAGACAACAAGGAATACGGGTCACCGGGTACCGTGACAACCTAAAATCAGCCAATCAACAAGGATCAGAGGTCACAACGAAAAAGAAACAGGAGTCAGTGTGATAACATAAAATGACCCAATAAACACCCTCTGCATCACAGTGCACCATCATACACATACATTACGAAGTGATTAAAAGCTCATAAAACAGACAGAATAAAAATAACCCTAATTCAAACCAGGAAATCAGGGTTTACAAACCATAATGCATAGCCTAATCACAAAGCATTCAACATAAAAAACGTTTAAAGGTAAACGAATTTCATCAGGGCTGTTCCAGTAAAATCCGTGTGGGAGGGGGGGGACAGCAGTAGAAATAAAAATTCATGGGTGGTGGTCTTCAGAAAAAAACACAAATTATGGGTGGTCGTTCCTGTAAGAAGTGATGCATTAAAAATGGGTGGTATTTTTTGACCTGTTAATGTTGACAGGTTGATTACTTCAGCCCTCAAAACTCAAAACAAGCCAATACAAAAAAGCCCATATTGCCAGTGAACAGAGTGCAATATGTTCACTAAGCCATTAATCAAGCCATGGGCAACTTGATTTGAGCCAACTGTTTGTCTGCAGTCCTATTGAATTGAAAAGTTATGCAACACTAAACTGGTGTTAACACATATAAGAAAATTGATGATTTTTAAATAAAAAGTATGAGGAGTAAGATAAACAAGTTCCAATATTCACTTGACATAGAAGTATAAAAGAGTTCGTGGAGACAGTTTGAGATTCATAGATCCTTATAATTGAAAAAATGTTCATTGAAATTATAGACACATGGTGAACAGAGACACCTGGTGGCTGCCAAAAGTATTGCTCACAGGCTACTTTAGTTTTTGACAATATTGGACAAGACAACTAGTTCTTGTCTGTCAATCATCTAAGTTCTTAACAGGTCCTCCTGGAGGCAATTTGTTTGCAAGTGTTGGATTTTATATTTTAACCTATTAAAAATAATTAAAAAATTATGGGTCATGGGTTGGAGAAATAAATGAAAATTATGGGCGGTGGGTACGAAATAAAAGTGCCTTCCCCCCCCTCCCATACAGATTTTGCTGGAACAGCCCTCAACTGTTGTTTACAGTTAAGCTAACAATAACTGTTTGGGCAAGTATTGCAGCAATTGAATTGATAGTCTGTATACTAACATTTACCAAGATAATACATTATAAATATAATACATTACCTCTAGAACTATTTTCCAATTAGTGAGTAGGTACAGTTCTAATTTCTAATGATAAAGTGATTCGTATGACAGGCAGTAAAGAACAGTCATTTAATTCAAACGATGCACATGTATTCCTCATGTATCCAGTTAGTTCTAACAATAAAGCTAATTATCCCTCCAAGACACCGCCAAGTCAACAAACCTCGTACACGGTCCCAAAGTGACAGTTAAAAGAGGTGGTAGAATCTTCCCTCTCCACATTTGTGAAATAGATCATCCCATCACCGGAGCATGACACAATCTGCAAGTGTAGTAAGTCTGCTTCATGAAAAGTGACTTTTAAGTCACTTAAAGACTTAGGACAGAAATTTGGTCCTGTGCTCCTGCTTCACAGTTTGTGAATTAAGTTTTAGCAAAGTATTTATTAGCTCCTCACAGACTGTAAATAATAATCAAAATTACCTCTCAGTTACTAGACGTTTTGTGTATATTCTCCGATGCTTTGCATCTTTGGTAAACCAAGATTAAATTATTTTTCAAAAAGAATTGTGTAGAGCGTAACTGTCGCATGGAGGGAAGAGCAAGATCCTCCGCAGCACACAAACGTATTGACAACCTTCTAGTTACAGTACACCAAGTATTCAGACAAAATGAACAGTATGAAAACCATCAACCGAAAACACTCGTGTGTTTAACGAATTCTGTTTGCAACAAAATTTTCAGATTTGTAGTAGAGTGATCCTTCAAATATGTTAGCCATGTTCAGATGACAACAATCCTTCAGTCATGCACGATCAGTTCGCTTTGAAAATAACATTAGCTCAGTTCATACACCAGTGACCAGTTCAAGTGCTGTCGAGACTGCCAATGTTGGAGATGCCATAGGTCACGCTGGATATATTCTACACTCAGTCGTGCAACGGGAAACTAGTAACTTAATGATCATTTACACCTGATTGCCATTATTATTCCAAATACAACTGCTACAGCTGGCGTTATCGACGACGTTAAATGACAGTAAACTTACGTGGTTGTCTGACGTGTTTGGCAAAAACTTGGCACTGAAGATATTGGCTCTGTGACCACTATGCATCGAGAAAATCGTCTGAAATGGACAACAGCGAAATTAGAAGCAAAGTTTTAGAACTTGATCACATGACACAAACATCAAAATGTGGGATTAATAATAAACAGAATACCGAGAGTTAAAATTTAAGAAAGGATGGACAGGGAATCTGTCCAGGTTGGTTGCTCTTCAAGAACTAGGTAAAGTCCTCAAGGCTTTGTATCCCTTTCAAATCTTCAAACAGAAATGTGAAATCTCAGTCACTATAGCTTGTGGTCCCATAAATCACACACGAGAATTATTTACAGTTCACTTTCAGATTTCCTTTTCAGAATGTAAGGAGTTCGTTATTGTAATTATTATAGCTCAAAAATAAAATTTAGTTTCTTTCTACTGAGCAAGATACTCAATGTGTGGTTCACCACGTGCATTAAAAAATAAAGACAAAATAATTTTCAAAATAATGAATGCCAGAACGAGACTCGCATAGTTTAACTAAAAGTGCTAAGCCAAATTTTCCATTGAAGCTATTTTTACAACATACTTCTGTGATTATCAACGACATGCGCAAATTTCAGCATAGTCTTGGACTACTTATCATTCCCTGGCCTTTACTTACTATGAAGCAGTCCTTTTGACAGTCCCTGATGTTGATAATCAGGCAATACATTGCTAACCAGTGGATGAATCTGGTTAACAAAATCTGGGAACTTCAAAACGGTATACTGCCATTGCAACATTGTACGTATATGGTGGAGTAGTTGGGGCATTTACGTTGTATCAGTGGTCCATTATGACGACCAACTCGATATGATCAGAGTCTGAGATTAATCGGTTACAGTGTTTGCTCAGAGAAATATAGAGAAAACATGGCGTATATGTCTACAGCTTCATTTCTAATTCAATGCTTCGTATTAAGTCCGCGTCACAATAGCAGCATTGACTATGGAAAACAAGTTTGAGATAACCAATGATTTTGAGTTTTTAGTGAAAATATAAATGTCTGATGGCTTCTCCCCTACCTTTTGTGAGTATGGGTTGACGATGTTTAAGAACTGGTCATCAGAGCCCGACAGAATGTAACTGCCCGTCTCATTCCAGCTGATTGTGTTCACCTAGAAAGGCAACGACAATTACTATCACACAATCAAGCTTTGAAATAGTCAAAATAGTGTTCTCCACCGCTTGTTTCACCGTGTCGCTGGTAGTTGCCACAAGTTTGAATGGCCCGTGTTTGAAAAAATAACGACCACCATACAAAAAAGTTGTCACCTTCGTTGCTAACGTCTTCATTGCTTTATTAGGCTTAACAATAACTGGGTCAGCTATTACTGCTTAACTAAAGCAGGTAACAAGGCAGGTAAATGTGCACAACTGAAGGACATATGCACTACAGACAAGGTCACCTGCCACTCAGCTGCTCACTTCCGAAACAGCATGTTTCAGGCTTGGCATTCCGACACGCTTGGATTTTCAGTTGTGGAGAACACTGATATCATACTGAACTTAAAGACAATTCTAATTGTTTTCAATACAGCCACATTTCTACCTACTGCCAAGAGGTAAGTGAGCAGTTACTTGCATGAAAAAGCATGGACTAAGAGTCACATAACCATGTCATCAGATATAGAAACTTAAAGTAACATTTTACTCGAATTGTGACTGATTAGAAAACCTGTTCCCAAGCAAAATACAGTTGTTCCGCTCACGAATACACACAGACCTAGACTAACAAATCCACGGGTTAACACTGATGCCGTGCAAACTAAATAATTTTGTGTGTCAAATGATACCAACACTTGACCCAATAGCCATTCAAAATTTGTTTCAACTCATTTCTCACCAAGATGAAAAAAAAGTTGAGGATTTTGAATGAATTGGCAATACACAGCAACTTGGGATTGAGTACAAGGTGGGTTTTATGTGCTGAAAGCAATACGGCTAATGACCATTATGAGGCCAGGTCACTAACCAGGCACTTAACAAAGGTATCACTATGTGATATTCAGTGCTTATTGGCTAAAAACGAGTAGAAAAAAACAAAGTCTTAACAAGTAACATTCACAGTGTATGAGCATAGAGTTCACGACTAGGGTTAAGCTTGAAGAAGACATTCTTACACATCCTCTGTGAACATCTAGTTTGCATTGTAGTTGAAGTCGCTGAACAAGATCCAGACTTCCTGCAAACAGAAGAGAACAGTTAGGTAATTTTAAGTTATACAAGGGACTATCAAGAAATTGAGATTTTTGTCATGAAAAAATCAAAAGTTGTATAAAGTGTAAATGAAATTACATTTACATTAAACGGTCAATACAGACTTGTCGATAAGGTCCTAATAGTAAGTATGGTATAATCTCACCAATTTGAGACAAAAACAATCGCCAAAATTGTCCTTTCTCCTTTTAAGATCTTCTTACATTGTTGTGAGGATCCAGAAGTTTTCAAAAATTGTGTGTGATGGTAAACATCATCCAAAACTTGAATATTGTAAAGTATCAATTTCACTGCCATAGACTTTATATGAAAAATAAAATGTCAGCTGTTGGCCATATTTTGTTCTAAATTGCCTGGTAAAAGCTTACTGCAAGTAAGAGATTAAAAAGTAGACAGGAAAACCAAGGAAGACCGCCGGTGAAGATATTGATGAGACAAATACATCAAAACATAGAAGGCGATAGTTTGCAAAATCCATCAAAATCTTCGGGAAGCTTTCACAAGTAAATAAGTCTCAGAGCAAATGCTGGTTGGGTAACACTGTCAGCTGCTAATGTAGAAAATATTCATGTGAAACATGAGCTGGAATAACCGAGACTTTGAAATGAAAATACAAAAAATTGCAAAATTAACAGAGGTGCACTTTTGGCAACACCGATAACTCATACAATATGCAGATCAATTTAGAGTACAAAATTCCAGCATCCTCACTTCAAAATCTGAAATTTCAATGAATTTTTGGAGACCGTTACCAACATCATCTCCATCTACACGAGCTAACGAAACATACGCTGTAGGGAAGGAGAGGGTCGAGGGTTGCTGTTGGCGTACACCGTACGCTATCAATGTCAAAAGAATGGCAATGCAAGATTCAATGCTCCATTTGTTGCTTTCATATTATTAAAATAAGAGGAATGCCGTTTGAATTTTCACACTTAAATTACTCCTCACCAGTCCTCAGAACAGGAATGATGCTACACTAGACCGCTCAAGATTCCTACATCGGTTGATTTCTGCATTGTGCCAGTCAGTGCTTTAAGTTATATAGGAGGGTTATTAGGCAACGACTAGTCACAATCATGGGAAAACAAAGACCTTTTGCAGCATTGAAAAGACAACACGGGTGTCTCCTTCCTGCGCGTACATCATGCCGTAAAGAGAACAGACTCCTCTTGTGGCCGTTATGCATTTCACCTATGATGAGGAACCTGAAAAATAAATCATGATTAAGCACATGCAGTTGGAGTGTCTGAACCTTAAAGGATGATACTCTTTGACCCATCCTAAACTACGTGTACATGCTACAAATCATTAAATAGAATTGGGGATGCCATGCAGACACGGCATTTACAATAGTGATTGCTGGTTAAGATTCATTTAAGAGCTGATAGAACTAATGATGTTATCTTAAAATAGATGCAACTAAACAGCTGTTGGGAACTTACCTACAAACCCGGGGATCCTACAATTATGTTTCAGAAGCCACAGGGAACATGAGTTCCTATCTTTTGAGAGGGTAAATAACCAAAAAATCTCATTTGGTATCGAATCTAGATGACACAAGTCTCTAAATTGAGGCTAGCCAGATATGAATCTAGTCCATTATCAAGCATTCATGTGTGCTTTCGGTCAGCATTAGGACTTGCAGGCCTGTCATCTAACGTGATTCAAAAAGTTACTAAAACCATTCACTGACGGGTACCAGACAAACACATTTAATGCATCTAGTTTAGCTAATTTTCATCATAGTTCTTCGGGTTGAAATGATACTATATTAACATTTTATGAAAAGTTCAATTTCAAGGGCCAAACAGATTTAATAATCACCAGTGTCTCGATACATTAATTTATTTGCTGTGAAGACACCACTAATGTGGTACTTGCTCTATTCTACCCAACAGGTCCTCGGATTAAATTCCCTGATAAACGGGTCTGTTGTGGACAATGGAAATTGTACAAATCTACTGACAAAATAAGGTGCCACAAAATGGGTCAAGCTTCTAATGAACATGTTCTGTAAATGCCTATTTTGTAATGCAAGTCCCTACACTCTCCCAGTGCTATGAGGAGAAGCCTTGTCATTTTGTCAAACAATGACGGGGAATCAGGGTGGTCACTGGTTAACAATACGGTCATAATTGGACATTGTTAGAGTCAGCATAGTTCGGTAGCAGCCTTTCGTTAACACAAACTTCATTGAAAACACAACTGGACTTTTTTGACAGCTTAATACAGACTTGCACGTAGAGTAGAAACAATCTCCTTTCTTCAGGCATGCAGCTACAGAGCAAAACTCCCCAGACATAATAGACATACAAATTAAAACATAGCCATGTTTTGAGCCATTTTTAACCTTTTTCACCGTGCCTGATAACCACAAAATATTTCAATTGACATCATGCCAGTTAGGCAAGGACCCGCCTGAGACTGAACGAAGCACATGACTTAACTTGGTGCGTGACACTTACAAAAAGTAGCTACAGAAGATATATCCGGTGGAATTTATAAGATAACATTTTCGTATGTCAACAAGCGTGATTTCGCGCAACTTCCAGGAAGGGTAGCTTGAGTGAACCACGACAGATTTTCTTGGATTTGTTCAAACTATGTCGAATTCGAGTCACTAACTAAATGCAACAAAATGTTTTAGCACAGCTATATTTAAGCAATTTAAATGTTCAAATTGGGTTGATTTGTAGAAAATTTTATACTCATCACACCTTGATTGGTGCCATCAAATTTTACTTATTTTCCATAATTCTCAGGCAGTGGATTGTGTCAAAAGTGGATCAAGGGTGTCGAATGTGGGTCATTTGAAAAATATAGTCCAAATTCACAAGAATTGGATCAAAACTACCGGAATCAAAGCATAAGTAAACAAAAAGGACAGATGGACTGTATTGTGCATAGACATCTTATACTATAGACCGAGTGCACGCGTAACTGCAGCTGACAACTTGACGCCATATTGGAGAGTGTTACAAGACATGTGACACGGCTAATTGCCGTGTAAACAAACGGGGTAAATTGTCTTTTTCAAATCGCGATATCTAATAAATAAAGAGGCAGAAGACTGTGATTTTTCCATAAACAAACAAAAACATGTGATGTAGCACTTACATGCATTTTTTAAGAGTAAATCATTCGATAGGGAAAATATTAAACTATTAGAAGATCGCAACCGCTGGCAGATTCTCGAGTGGCCTGAGCGGCTGCCCGCCTATCAATCCACTGCAAGCATATTATTTTTCGTTTTTTTTTCAAGAGAAACCACTAAGATCATGCAAATTTATCATTTAATTCGTGTCGCTCGATGCAAATACATTATATCCAGGAGACGTGCCGCTCACTCGGGACTTACTATCGTGGTGCTCCAATAAGCCTTTTCACTGTGTGTTAAACAATGACCCCGGATAACTTCATAAAATTAAAATATGACCCGGGTCTCTTTTAATGGGGTCAAAATTTAATATGAACTACTGTAAAAAATGACCTCATTGGGGTCATATAAATAAATGACAGGTTTTTAAAGTTCATTAGGGTGCTCTGCCTTTCAGTACAGTGGTTGCGAGCGTGTGATAACATCTAGCTCCTTTGTTAACTAATGAGCATAGTCAACATGCAGATAAATTATCTACCAGGCTTATAACCGACCACATGTGAACACAGTCAAACCCAGTACGTTGGTACGTTCGGACAGAATAGATTGTCTTAACTTCGATTGTAGTTGGGCGATTTTGGTGATTCAAAAATTATAAGCTTGATCAGTATTTGATGGGCAATTCAGAAATGTCATTGGTTTATGTTCAAACAACTTATAACTTAACTTATTTTTAACAGCACAGCCCAGATTAGAGCAACTATCGAACAAAAGAGAGCTGACTCTCCAACTCTAATTGCCAGAATGGACTTAATTAGTCGTCTGTGTAAAATATTGGCTGTGTACAGCGGTCATCCACCCAAATTGTGCTATGCACCCTGACAAGTTAGACTAAACGGGACAACTCTGTAATGTAAAAAGCAAAGACCACAGACGCAATTCCTCCAAAAAACTTAACTCTTTGGCTGCAGGCATAAAACTGCGAGCCCCCGGATTTTCTGATTGATGCCATAGGGCTCCCACCAATGTTTTCTGCCATTTTTGTCCCATGTAACAATCTCCAATATGGCGTCATATTGACAACACGAGCTGCAAGTATCTGCGTATGCCTAGTCTATGTGATGTCTATGGTATTGTGGTTGAAAATCAGCAATACACAACAGCTCTTCAGACACTGGAACTTTGCAGTTGGTTTAACCAATTTCACTGCGTTCTCCTAGCATCAATCTATGAGACTAACTCATTCACTTCAATGGAATACAGACACATGACCAAGGTTCAACAGAAGCATCGAGATTTTAATTTCCAACTCTATTAATCTGTAACTTAATTTTAATTAAAGAATTACAAGTAGTTTTATACCTAATGTATTCAACTTAAAAATATGAAAATAAACAATGTCTTCACTTTTATTTCAACTGAAACCAGCACATTATTTTGAACTTTTCCATTTCCATCAAGATCATGTAACTACTACTAGGTCACTGGAAAAGCTTGCGAAAGTTTGTCAAAGAATGGAGCTCTTAGCGATCACATTAAGTTCTTAACTTTTCTTTATTAGCAGGTAAGACATGAATGTTGATGACAAAACACTATATTCAATTAATCTGCGATAAATTCCTCAATTATTCAAAAAAGTCAAGTGGAGTGACCCACTTTCGGCATAATTCGAATTGGACATGATGATTGTATATGTCAATTATAACTCACTGTATGTAAAAGTATGTTTTATTTGCGGCCTACGTGCCTGCCAGCCAGTTAGCCAAACAGCATCATCATGCTCTGCCACCTGTTGACAGCAAAGCTGTTGCATGAGTGAGTGTCACTATTCACTAGTAGTGGCACCTGGTGTTGTACGCGTTTTATTTCTGGCAAGTAGCTCTGACTAGGTGGCACTGAACAGTTAGGCTGCGACTGCAGCCGTGGCCAATTTGCAGTCCCAAAATATTAAAATCTGGGGGTAGGTCAGGCTTGGGGGCATTTTTAGGTAGGTACTGCATGTCAGCCACGTGAATGTGGTTTGTTTGTATTTGTGAACATATTGAGAATGAAAAAAGACGGCTTGCTCGGCTGCAGCAGCACTCCTCTTCAAGATGACGGCCCCCTGTTGCAATTGTGCATTGCTGGATAGTGACTGAGAATTAAATTGGCCACAATTTCAGGTAGACCTCAAACAAGCCAGATTTTCAAAAAAACTAGTAGGTTGACAGTACTTTTGGACCACAATTTTGGAATAGGTAGGAAAATTGCTTTCAGAATCTAATGTTGGCTTTAGTTGAGCATCGGCAGGCAAGTGGTGTTTTGGGATGAAAAGTGCCGATTTTGCGTTTTTTACCCCTTTTTTCTTAGTCTAGCTTGTTTTCAGTAGGAGTGAAAGGATCAAAAATACGAGAGAATAAAGTTTCTGTGCTCATCTGTATCCAGTGTAGGGCTTCTGATGTGAAATGATCTGACACTTTTCGTTCCAGTGACATGTGTTCATTTGTGAGTTCGCTGTTATCGCTACTACTAGCGCCGCCAAGTGGTGAATAAGCAACGGTCAAGTAGGAAGCGCGAGAACAATGGGGCAGGGCGCATTTTGCAGTGCGATACATTGCACTAATTCATCCACGAAAAACCCCAGATGTATTTGTTACGTTTCCTAAGGATCCAGAAATGTAAGGATTATTTGTTATTCAATAAATTGATACATTGTTTTTTATTTTGTGCGTTCTATTCATCATTGGAAGACAAGTCCATGCAGTCCCGGTGCTGCTGTTGTCTGCAGTGTAGGCTACTGCACAGGCTACGCTCTGCCTTCTGCACATACTTTGTTGTCAATATACGTCTACTACTGTGTAAGGGAGCATCAGAATGGAATTGTGGTAGTGACGAATCGTTTTGCTTTCTTCTTCTTACTTATGTTACACCTCAGTACTGCATAAACCAATTTTCTGCACTGGTAGAAGCTTGGCGTATTCAATACGGAACACATTCAAAATTGTTGTGTGGACATGAAACACATACACGCAGTGAGCTTGGGGCCATGCTCAAAACGAGGGCCAAATCTTATCACCACCAAAGCACATGTTGTCAATGGTCAGGGGAACAACCAAAACTTGTGATGATGGGAGGGGCTGAACACGCATGTGGCATACCAAACTGGTTACCTATTTAGCACTACTCCCATGCATCCCCTGGGAAGAGGTCAACATGTGCGCATTTGGCGCCCACCTGGTTTGCACTCCTCCCTTGTACCCCTTTGCTGGCGCCTGGGGGAACTCCTCCCTGAACCCCCCAGGAGCAATCACTAAAATTATGACTAATGAGTAATGTAGTCCATGGAGGTATGAAATTTATGAGGAATGGTAATTTGCCTTATTGAGAACTTAAACTTGAAACAAAACCAAGATGGCTTTTGAAGGGAGATTCAAAAGAATGATGAAGTATTATCTGGCCGGTTAGAGGCGATAATGAAGACACCAGGTTTAGAACAATAGCTTTATATTTGAAGACTAAGTACCGAGAGAACTACTTCATTCACAGCAATATATGACTACGCTACATAGTAATACGATACTACAACATCCCCCCTCTTTAGTAAATGCGGTTATAATACGGTTAGAACGTAATGATCAATGATGATAACTTGATCTTGTAGCAGGTGCTAAGTAAGTAAGTATGATTACGCATATGATATCTTAGTAAGCTAGTGTCCTAATATTTAAACAAAATCCTTGTAGCGAGATGGTCTTGAAGTCTTTCGCTCAGATCTCCTGATGATGGATTCTGGTTTAGCTACTGCTGGTGTACTGCGAGAGTCCTCTGATGTGGCAGTAGATGCTGACTGAGTAGGCGTGTCGTCGCTGAAATGAACACGTTTCGGCATCATGTCTCGCAAATGATGTCTATTGCGGCGAAGCCTAGTGCCATTTGGGGTTTCGACGATATAACTGTCCGGATTCTCATCTTGGAGTACGATGGTACCCGGGCGCCAAGTCTTGGTTTCTTTATCGAGGATTCTAACATGCTGACCACGAAACAAGCTTGGAAGCGATTGTTTAAAGCATTGTTTGTCATGATGGTCCTTCATGTTTGTAGCTCGTTCATCCAATCTTCTGCGATGTGCATCCTCACCAGGTTCAGAGCGGCTCGGTAGAGTCGTGACTACTGGTCGGCCAAATAGCAATTCTGCTGGTGATGGAAGTTTTGCGTCAATCGGAGTGGCTCTGA
>NMRA01000837.1:92763-126088 GCA_002633005.1 Phoronis australis
ATCGTCGCCGTCCCAGGCCATCTTCGGTATGGAAGCCGCCATATTTGTTTTGATCCGGGGTCAAATGTCACAGGCACAGAGGTCGCAGACGGTCACTTGCACTGATCTAATTATAGGTCGTCTGGGAATGTGGGAGTGACAATTTTCAGGCACAGTCTGCGACAGACAATGGCGATTAGGTGTCAGTCCGCGTGACAATGAATTCCGTGCTTCTCCTATCCTCGGACAGGAATAAAACGTTGATAGTATAATGATCACTGAACACCGACTGTCCGTTCAGAACAGTCGTTATCTTGCACTTACGAATTTCTGTCTTTTCTGTCTGCTGGTTGACGGACAGGTACTATAGGGTTTGCAGACAAGGGCGCGTCGCGGCTTGACGTTGTCCGGCTCCCGGTAGATGCACGAAAATTAGTTTCTGCATATCTCCAAAGTCCATTCAGTTGCACAACATCGGTCCTGGCAATCACAGGTATGATTGTGTGTTTACCGCTGCCACCATGAAGTATTATCTGGCCGGTTAGAGGCGATAATGAAGACACCAGGTTTAGAACAATAGGTTTATATTTGAAGACTAAGTACCGAGAGAACTACTTCATTCACAGCAATATATGACTACGCTATATAGTAACACGATACTACAACAAATGAAAGCAAATTAGTATTGGTTATTTGCTTCTTGTGGCGCTAGTTTTTCAATAACCATTGTCACTGTGCCGAATGGTACGAATGGCAAGATGGCATAGTCCGAATGGCATAGTGAACTCTCCTATTCAGTTTTATTGGCTATTCTTCGTGAGCTCCCTTGGCCTTGGGCAAACCCATGACTCTGAGAATTGTTTCGTGCCCCCCTCCCTCTTACCTTACAAGAAGCTGAGTTGTGCATTGGAAGAGAGTGGTGCCATTTCCAGGAATTCCATCACAAACATCAGATATGCAAATCTGTTGCCTATGATTATCTATGCTGCCAACTTCCAGCATGACACCGACCACAGTGACACCTTACGAGAAAATCCCTAACTACATGAAGTAACTGATTGCAGTATCTTCTAATAAATAACATACCTAAACAGGGTGTTTATATCATCCTGGTGAGCCTAAAACTTGAAAGAAGCGTTGTACATAAATCAGCCAAGCAACATCATGTCTTCATTTAAACATTCTCATTTGAAACGACGCAATGAGTTTCCAGCAACATGGAACAGTGTTTATTAATTCGTCACCAGATGTCGCGATAGATTGAAGGTGAAGGTCGTTATTGCGTACACAAAACAAATGTCTGAGCACGCAGCCTGTTTTCCGGAGGAAAAGAAAGATTTTGATTTAGAAATTGTGTTAGACGCATTCTCCAAATGCTACCATGGTGACGGTGAAGTATTTTTACACGAATACATCCGTGCCTTTCACGAACTTTGCAGGTAAATAACCTTAGTAAAATCACGTTGCAATCACGCCATGTCTCGTCTGGACGTCATGGGCACTCAAATGACTCGGTAAACTTTGTCCTTTCTAGATGGTCTTTGGTCCTTTACTCTTCAACTGCAGTCAAGTTTGACTTAGTGAAGTTTTATTGGCAACATCCAATAAATTGTCTGTTGGCAGTCACGTTTTCTTACAATGCCAAAATTACAAATGTTTTGATGAGGGGCCTGTTTCAAATATTTGTAAATAAATGACTAGACGAAAAATTAAAGGAGATAACTGCAATTTTAGCTGTCTATTTGTATCCAATGTATTATTCACAAATAAATGTTTCCATATAGTTTCGTGTGCGTTACTTTTTCAATCAAAAGGTAAATTAGCATCATATAGCGTTACACACCCGCACTGTGGAATCATGTGAAGAATTTCTCGTTTACACTGGTCACCGCTCTAAGTCCCTAAGCCCCAGACAACTGTTATGATCCCTATTCAACACGCCCTTTTTATTGATGTAGATCTGAGCTAATGAAGTGGAAAGGTAATAGCTAACACTACTTTTTTAACTATGGTGGTCGTTATTACATCCAAAGTGTTTTTCTCTGGCATTTGCACAGAGTTAAAGCCTGCAATGTGGAGAGCAGTTATAACTTGGTACATTTTAAATATTACAAAAAGACTAAAAAGTTAATTTACGTTGATCTTGACAAAGGGCCACTTCCCAAAGGAACGTTGGTTTTAAATATGTTTCATACCTGTTTTCATTACTTTATTTTAATACTCCTGTCTACTTGTTTTTTCTTACCGGTTAGGGTTGCTATCTTTATATTTTGTGTTTAACCGAAGCATCAAAACAACTTACAAGTCAGTTAATTGTGAACGGTCATCTCTGAATTTTCCATATTACAGTGACACCAAACATGTCACAGCAAACAAAACTCCATGTGCCATTAGTTCATGTTCAATCTTTATTAGAACTCAAATCATAAAATATATACAAATGTGCAAATATGGTGATAGCCAAACTGAAGATTTGAAACCTCTGGACAATTTTGGTTGCAGTAACAAGCTCTGACCAGCTTAACCATAGTATGGTATACCAACACAAAAGGCTTGCTTGACAAGTTTAATCGAGCGCGATTCTAGATTAGATGGTGATTGTGGTAATTTCTTGATTTTTACACTCCAAGATAATGGTACGTAATAGGGCAGCGCTCGACACTACGAAAATCGCCAGGTCGCATTTTGCGACCAAACCAGAATCCTAGATTGCATTTTCAGAATCCAGCCCGCATTCATAATTCCAGGTCACAAAATTTTCCTGACATTTTATGTGCCAAAAGTGATTTTTTAAGTAAAAACGTAGCGTTTTCGAAAGGTCATAACGCTAAACCCTCGTGAGAGACCGCCCCGAGTTGGCTGCTGGAGCATCTCGGGGCGGTCTGGGATCAAGCGGAAAAACCACAGGGTAAATCTGTGGTCGACGAATCTATTCGGTCGATTACATTTTATTGCCCGTGAAGCCGCTAAGGGCTGCCTGAAGAAATATGACTCGCGCGTTTGTATTTTCGCCTTTTTCAATGACATGTAAAAGATTCATCAACAAATTCCTCGTAAAATTCTGAAAACAAGCGTTTTTCTCCCACTAANATCTCGATTCATTACCCACAACGCGTGACTGCACAAAGCCTTTTCAAATTAGCCGGTGGAGCGTGAGACCCCTGAGGTCCCAATCGAGTCCTCACGACAACTTTGCGTTATGAGTAAAGTTTCTTCGTTTAAAAAGTTTTGTAAAATCGGATGGTGGGTTATTTTGCTATGACTTTATTTTTCTTGCACATGAAAATTTTAACTTAAAAGATGTGGTCACTTGACAATAATAAAGACATAAAAGTAAGAAGCGTATTTGCAGAATTTAGTGCAAGTTTCGCTGATTTATGACATCTTTTGTTGATTCAGTGGAAGTCTTGATTTGTTAAATTTCCTTTTCAGGTTTTTCACACTAGTGGGACGCATCTTTGCTTTTGTGGCTGCAGATTTGTCGGACAAGATATCCATTCTTGAGAAGCACCTCGCTTCTGAGGATGGCCACCATTACAAAACTGTCCAGTCTATGTTAGACTATGAAATATCAAACGACTTGACAATCGTAAAGGCTGCCTCTGGGCGCCCTCAGTCAGGAGCAAGAACACTGCTGCGACTCCATCGCGCACTAGAGTTTATTCTACAGTTCATGCAGCGGATGAGCGTGAGTGGGGATGAGGAGAAGTCCTCTCACATCGCTTCAGAGGTTTACGAACAGACCCTCGCAAAACATCACTTGTGGATCGTGAGAAAAATGGCTGGCCTCGCCATGTATACACTCCCGTCCAGGCGATACTTGATTGAGCTGATGTGTAAACACGAATTCGAAGAAGTGGTTGGCTTATTACAACAAGTTGTAGCTTCAGGTCAGCCAGTATACGATGTCATACAGGGTCTTTACGAGTCCAAGGATTTATTGACTTTGCCATAAAACTTTTGAAGTTATTGAAAATTTGAACAGATCTCGCGTCTTATTCAATCATTGACTAGTATGCTCAGCATGCCGAAATCAACAATCAGATGTTTTGCCGAATAATGTTTTCTGCCTTACTGAAACCGTGAAATGACTGATGTTGTAAAACATATTATTTTTTATACAAAGAACATTTATTATTATATAATTTCTATTCCATAATTTCCACAAAAACATAATATAGGTATATATGTACTCAAATTTGTGTCTTTTACAATGGTGCTTGAATAAAATGATAGGCCATAATTGGGGACAAATAAAACAACAAGAATAATATATGTTTTAAGTTGTACTGGGAATTTGAGGGTCACAGCTCTACAAATAAATATTTCCCAGAAGGAACCAAGTGGGTTCCTTAATTACAAGAGATAACACACACATTTCCGATACCCAAAGCGTAATTGAGTATCGGATTCTAAGTGGCACAGGTTAGCATAGTACCAGATGGATACATGATACCAAATGGGTATTGGCCGATTGCCTACCAACTGGCAAATTCAATAACAAGTACCAAGTGGGTACAAACTGCCAAATGGGCAAATAAAGTACCAAGTGGGTACACCAAACAGCCAACTGGGCTATAACAACCTGCAAAGCAGGTTCCGGACAAGCTGAGTGAGCAGACCAGCCGGAGTGATAAAAAGATATTGTAAGGAACGTGGTGTTGTGGCTCAGTTTGTGCTGAGAGCTGTGACCGGGGTGGAGAGAAGCAAGCTGCAGTGATGGATGCTCGAGTACAGGTCGGGTCGCTAGCCAATGGTATCGGTTCTTGCCTGAGGGTAACCCGGGCTTGAAGAAGGCACCAGCAGTGACTGTAAAAACAACAATGACCAACAGCAGATTTTGTTCAACAAAAGGGAGGTAGCGTGGGAAAGGTATAAATCGGTTGACGTGGGATTTTGTGATACCCAGGGTAGGGAGGGTGGGAGAGGTATAAAATTGTCTAATTAAGGAAACGTACGAGTGAATGTACCGTTGCTTGAGGCTGGGCCAACAGGAGGCTGGAGAGAAAGAACAAACAGTGCTACCATCGCACTTGGTAGGAACTAACTAGGAGTTGGATATGAAGGATGAAGGAATGTATAATAGTATTTTCCTAAATAATAGGATTTATGTCAGAGTGCCATAAATCTCATTATGACACTTTAATTGATCTATGCACGACTGCTTCACAAACTTTCAATTGGGTGCTTCATAGTAACCTACATGTCCTTTTAAAGTTATTCCTAGAAAAAATTCTGAGTTTGACCAATTTCCGAATATTGTATCTCATAAATGGCTGATGGGATTAATACGAAACTTTCAGACACAATGCAGTATTCCCCAAAACACTGTTGAGAATTGTTTTCGAAATGCTTCACTTTTGCTTGAGGGACTAATAAAAGCTCAATAGTTGTGTAAAACAGAAATGAAACAATATTTTGTACTGACTTTTACAGCACTTTTATCTTGAACACTAAATTGCATGAAATTTGGTCATGCGATTGATACAATTTTGCTATGAGTGTACCTTTCTTTTTCGGTTAAATTCTAAAGATAAAAATCAAATTCAACATGTTTTTTTCAGAAAAAATATTATTTTAAGAGAGCCAGTTTCTATACCTTTCTGGATATCCAGCTTAATGCGCAGACTTGCCGATAAAGTCCCGCTACTTAACCTTACTAACATGGCTGTGTTCTATAGACCCAAGACACTCACCAGGTTCACCGTTTCTGTCGCATAGTTCAACATTCTATATTCTCACCAACCAATCACATCAGTCACTGCCGTTTTGCTTGTGTGTCTGAGCATACTCGCCGAACACTTGCTATTCATCATGAGATTTTGCGGGTAGTGGTACTCACTTATTCAGAATGCTAAAACACCCACAAAAAGATTTTTATTTATACATTTGACAAATAACTGCAACTTACTTTACTGGCTGATGGTGTGCTGCCGCTAAGTTAACACGAAGACGTGAGATAGCCAATAAGAACCAAAAGGTGGCGCTTCTGTCCGACCATTTTTCAGTTGAGATAAAAGACAGCACATATTTACAACGAGTAAGAAAGAAGCAGTTTAAAATATTTTTGTTCTGATTCATATTAGGATTTGTGCTTTTAATTGGCTAAATACCGGATGTATGCATATTGTTAACGGAGAAGTGCGGCAAATTGAAATCCTTGACTGGGATCAGAGTCCCCTTTTGCCAACAACGACTTGTTGAATCGGTTTTCTGTTCCTTTGAAAAACTACAACGTATTCAGTGCCGACAGCTACTTTGAATTATATGATCCCCAGTCCCACCTAAGTTGTACCGTCGGACATAAAATTTGTGTAGCAGAAATGACGACAAAATTACCATTCGAGGATATCAAGTAAGAACGGATTCTCGGCGTAGTGAAATGCCTTATGAGATTTCGATTTTTTTTACAATTTTGAGAAGAGAGTTAAACCTGGACCCTGGGGTTCTGATGAAGGGGCGATGGTTGAGGGACGCGGATATGAAATTTGTCCCCCGGGCTTGTGGTTGCTGTTAGTGATATAGTAGAGCGTAGGACGTCCCGTGTTGAGGTTATGCAGGACTGTCGAAAAATAGCCAAATTTGGCAAACTTCGGGATATCATATCTCAGAAATGGCAGATCGGCTTCGTATGAAACTTTCAGATACATGTACCATACGTTGTGCACTGTTCTCCGAAACGCGGCTATGCCGAATTGTTTTTAAACTTTACCACTTTTCATGAGGGGCTATCAAAAATAGGACTTATAAGATTTTTATGCAGAAACTCAAAAGTTGCATAAAACGAAAACGAAATTATAACTTAAAAAGTGTAACAGCGTTTTTGAAATTTCATCTTGAATATTTATATCTAACGATATTTGGTCGTGTTATTGATACCATAGTTTTGCTGTGGACTTAACTTTCTTTTTGCTAGATATTGATAAAAAGACATGGTTACGCGACTCAATAATAGATTGGTATGAAGTCGAAAATCAAGTTCTACAGGCTTTCTTCTTTAAGAAACTACAAACCTTTACTGAGTTAAACTCTATGGTTTTGTATATATTTGTCTAAAGGCATAGACAATTCAACTAGGCCCTACATAGCCTTAACTGTAGCACTGATGTCGCTATACGGATAGCGCTACACACTGACATTCCGTTACACAACTTGGAATAGAAAGAACCACTGAAAAACAAGGTCTCGGCGACAAAAGAAGCTCATGGAGCATGCTGCCCACCCACGTGCACAGTAACGCTCCTCCTCCGTCTTCTACTTGAACCAAAGTAAAAGTAGTTGAAGAAATCAATAATAATCAAAATAAATCTGTGAGTGAAATCAACAATTTCACGCATTGCTTTAAAAATTTGTTCGTAAACGTATGTAATANTTCTTTAAGAGACTATAAACCTTTACTGAGTTAAACTCTATGGTTTTGTATATATTTGTCTAAAGGCATAGACAATTCAACTAGGCCCCACATAGCCTTAACTGTAGCACTGATGGCGCTATACGGGTAGCGCTACACACTGACATTCCGTTACACAACTTGGAATAGAAAGAACCACTGAAAAACAAGGTCTCGGCGACAAAAGAAGCTCATGGAGCATGCTGCCCACCCACGTGCACAGTACCGCTCCTCCTCCGTCTTCTACTTGAACCAAAGTAAAAGTAGTTGAAGAAATCAATAATAATCAAAATAAATCTGTGAGTGAAATCAACAATTTCACAATTTGCTTTAAAAATTTGTTCGTAAACGTATGTAATACGACTGACTTGATCAATATAGTATTGAAAAACAGAATGAATTTGTGGGGGTATTTTGCGGTATATTGAGATGTTCCGGATCAAGAGATAGTGCTATCGCAGGGTGAAAACGATTTCGTGGAAGCCGTAGTTCTAGTCTTTTCGTCTTCTGTTGTGATCATGTAAGAGGGACAACTTTCATTTTTCTTGTGTAGCTAAATAATAAAATTTGGTCAATCAAGCTAAGATAACAGGTTAATGGGAAATTTAATTTAGTCTTTATTGACTTTGACGGAGAATAAATGTGCTTTGTAACTTATTTTATTTTGTTTTCTGCTAAGATTAAAAGTAAAAAGGTTCAAAGTGATACGAACGGCGACCGTAAGATCAATCCCAAAGACACCTCAGCGGTCGCAGTTCGACATTTAGCAGAGCTAAATCCCACATGCAAGAAAACCAGTATTTAAATTGTTTAAGTCATCTGCCTCCATCAACTTAAAGGTAAAGCAACCCCTTTTCATGCCATTTTTAGTAAAAAAAAGGTTCGTTGATTATCCCAGACATATTTTTCATTTAATTACAACTTTTTGTAATTTAAACAATTACTTGTCCTTTACTCCAGAAGTGACGTTTTGGGAGGCAAGTATTTCGCGCCAATTTCTTTTGTGAGAGCTGCCGAGTCAGTCATTGTTCTACCTCTGTTGTGATTAGCTTAATTGTCGTTTGGTTTTGTTACAAGTCAGTCAACATGCTACTCTGTTGCTGCGTACCGAGATGTACTCATTATCGTCTCACGGACAGAGGACACACTCCCACTGGATAGTGACTTGAACACACAAACTGTTTACACCCCGCCGTGTGACTCCCTCGCCACACACCTGGCATGTTTTAAATAGCTCCAATACTTTAGACAAGTCCTCAATAGACTTATCAAAGTTTGGCTCATCGATCTATTCTTTGGATGACGAACTATCCTCTTCACTGGGTGTCGAACGGGGCCTGTTTTCACTCCCTCTACTCATCATCGCAGCAGGGCTGCTTACAGGCTCTGGGCGATAATGAGTACATCCAGGTACGCGGGAAAAATGTGGCGTGTTCACTGACTCGTAAACAAAAGCAAACTACAACCGAACTTGTCACAGCCTAGGTATAACAATGACCGACTCGACAGCTGTCAAAGTCACACTATATGAAAGGAAATTGGCGCGAAATTCTTGCCTCCTAAAACGTCACTTCCGGAGTAAAGGACGAATAATTAATGAAATTACGAAAATCTGTAATTAAGTGAAAAATATGTCTGGGATAATCAAAGAACCTTATTTTTGCTAAAAATGACACAAAAAAGTTGCCTTTCCCTTTATTAGGCCTCTATTCCTTACCGTAACAGTATTTATTTCCCGTTACCAAATGACGTCACACGACAATAATGCGGTCATATACGAATTCGCAAGTTTAGGTTGGCCAATCTTGGAAATCTTTGATGAAGCACTAACTTGAGTCCCTGATGTTTTCGATGTTCTTGTTGGTAATGGAAACCTAATTAGATCATGATTGTATCATGACACCAATTTTACATGAGTTAAAGAGCTAATTTGATTTTCGTTTTTAGCCAGTTGCCGAACAGGAATGCAGCTTTAAAATATTATCGGACAGACGTAAAATGGAAACAAATACTTGAATAGTGTGCTAATTTCTAGCCAAAATCGTGTCAAAATGTACCTCAAGGGAGAACTGGTGCGTAATTATACTAATGTACTAATGAGGGTCCAAGGTTGTGCTGTGCACGTTCAGTGTACTTGGTTTCAACTGGAAGTTAGTGCTGATATCCTGGGCTTCGATTGTTTAGGTGCCTCTAAGCTAAGCACTACATCATTTTGTATATTCTGCCTGTGACTGTAATTTAAGGGACCGTACCTTGAATTTAGTGTCGCGGCCTTGGAATCATTTCCAATCTCTGTCTACACTCTCTTCAGAATTTTCTGAAAATTTAGGTGATTTACTGATGAACGTGAAGAGCATGGGGGTACATTTATGCCCATAGGAGCACACTTCGCGTGTATCGATTAGTTGTCCTTTGAAAATTCTCGAAAGCTGAGGGGGACTCTTAGCCGAGAAGTTAGCGCTTGATCGAAAATTTTCAAAATCTGGGGGAGGTCACTGCGCTTACTTGAACATGAACGCATGCTTACGGCTGAGACCATTTAGGGCACTTTTTATCTTTTGCCCAGTTCCATAAGAGAACGTCTAAGTTGATATCGCTACTGTCTAGGATAAAAGGTTCCTCCCTCCAGACAATTCTACAATATTCATTAATTTCTGACTTTGACGGCTAGTTAAAGAATGCTTATTTCATTTTGATTTAGATTTTAAGAATATTTTCGGGTTGACTCGCTTGTCAGTTACAGACCGATTTATTCGTGAACAAAGTGAGAACCACGCTTACTGATGAGGTGAAAATATTATTGAAGATAGAATATCAAATTGTTCTTGATAACTTTTACAGATTTTGTGACATTGAGAAAAGACCGAACACTCGGTCCCTCTCTGTCAAGGTTTGTTGTTATTGTACAGTTATTATGATCACCACCGCACGGTAGTAGACTATTGCAAGCCGAGAACCAATCGTTTTCCAAAAATGTAATGCTGCATTTCGCCCTGTTTAGTTGGTTAAAGCACGCAGACTCGAATCAGGACATTTACTCTCATGAAATCGATCTCATAATACTCTTGATCGTGATAGATGTCCACAAGCAACAAGATCATTGAAATCATCTTCGACTCGAGAAAATGCTTTAGAGATTATTGGGGTTAGACAGCTCTTAAATTGAGAAATCGAAAACGGTGCCTGTCCGTATAGGTTGTGAACAGAATTGGTACTGGAAATGGAATCCAATCATAGTATGGAATATTGGCAGACAGATTTTGTGAGAATAAGAGGTTTAATTCGATTTTCAAGGCGAAATGTAGTTTTAATTTTGAATTATGATGAACAAATAAGAATCAAGTCAATTTAAAAACAATAAGGACGAGCCGCAAGCTCAGTTCCTTGACTATGAAATAACAAATTAGACAAAATATATTATAATAAAACAAATTCATAAGAGAAACCCAAACTAACAAGCAAGGGATATGTGAATCCCTCAGCAGTAAATTGAAGACATTTAGATCGACAGAATATGTATTCTTTTTGACGCAATGAGGGTATGCTCCGGACGTAAGTTATAACCAGCGTCATACGATAGACTTTGAAAGTTTTTAAAAACCCCAAACACAAGTTTGCGAAATCTATCAACTTCAAGTATATCGGAATAGTTTGTGCAACTTAACAGGTCAGGATATGGGCTAGTAAAGACATTTGTCATTTTCAAGGCTCTATAAGTTACTGTACGTTTTTTAAAACAGTATTTGTCATTGATAGCACGAAATGAGTTGTATGAAAGTAGCACACGCTATGTATAAGGATGTCTTCTATTTCTGGAAGTCGAACTTGTATTTTGACCGAAACCAACACTCCCCTTTCTGGATGTCATCCGTTCCCTCCCGGTCGTCAACGCTGCAAAGTTACTCAACCAGATCGCATGTTGTATACAAGCCTAAGTTAGTTGATGTCTTTTCGTTATATATGTTTTGCCTCACAAAAATACCAAATCTATCGCAATAACTATTTATTTACAGAGGTTCTGTGTGTACATACATGCACCCATCACAATCAAACTCCATTACGAACGTTTGTGAATACATTTTCAATGCACGCGAATTTCTTACTGAAAATTAGACAGCAGACGATATTTTATTAAACTTTGCGCTGAGTAGTGCCATGCGAGCAACGCGTTTTCCTTAGGGTTATAACTAAGACTGACGAACCTGTGGTCTTTGTCGTAGGTGTGAAATTTGATGGAGTGGCTCTTCTGTTGGTATGTAACAGAGTCGAAAGAGTACTGAATGTAGTTCGACGACGAAGAATAGTGGTAGGTGGAGTAAAGTGTACCGCAGACCATGAACGCGTTTCCCTGGGTATGCTTAACAACAGAAGTTCGCCACGTTTGCAATTGTACTAAATTATCAGGATCTAGTTTACTGAACGCCATATATCTGTTACCAGTTGAAGATTCCGGAAATATGACCCACAAACCCCGTTCATCTACCTCAAAGTCAATTTGATCGTACAAATTGCCATGTTCATAGTAACCATAACTATATCGAGCGCCATGTGCCCCACTCAGTGTGCGCTCTACGATTTTGCCGGTTTTAAGATCGTATCGAACCATTACATTACTATTATACTTGTTACAGTAAAACGCTCCTTTATACACAACGTGACCCATGCCGTCACATGAAAATGGCAGTGTGAAAACTACTGGGTTCTCGTTGGATTTTAACGACGCTTCGGATTTATATTCTAAGAGCTGGCTGACACTACTATAACCCTTAGTTATCCACACTTTATCGTCGTCCGAAGCTGCGTCCTTCATCCACACACCAGTGTTACCCAAGCTGTTGTCTTGGTAGATAACTTCTGCCTCACCTATGGCATCGAAGGACCGTCTACAAGACTCTGGAATACACGATACTTGGCGTGTGAATTGCCTCTTCGCCATTTTGTTTCGATGATCATCATATACTAACGGCACTTCTGTTAAACTTTCGACGTTTTTGTTTAGCTGGCTAAACACGACAGTCGAATTAGATCTTTTACTCTCATAAAATAAATCTCATATTCTCTAACTTTATAGGATTCAATAACAATTGCTAACAAAAATTCTTGGGCCCGTTGGCCAACCCTAAAACTGCGAGTTCTAAAATGGCTCATAAATCCATTGCCTGTGATTTGAGCAGAAGACACAAATAGTACGTCATACTCAACAGTCATGCCTGCCGCATACTTTAATGCCAAATATGGCGGACCCGTTATATAGTGCATTCCTAAATGTTACACTCAAGTGCATCCGTGGTTGAATTTCGTATACACTACGGAAGAATCTCGCGAAGGAAGCTTAGTGAATAACAATAGCTGTAATGCCAGGTTCTCGCGTCCACCGGCACGCACGTCCGGCTAGACAATACACTGCCCAGAAACAGTCACGTTTCCATGGTGAACGCTCTTTATGGTACTTTTAACGCAGTGAAAAAGTATGTGAATTAAAGTTCGTAAGTCAGGCAAATTCGCATCGCCGGGATAAAAATTGCAATGACTTTTGTAAACGTTTGATCTACAGTTTCCACGTCAGCTATTTCTCGTACATGTAAATAAATGAGAAAACGAGTTACCTGATGTGATAGATTTCTGCAAGTTGTAGTCCAGCTGAAGGGACTGTAGTTCGTGTTCAGCCTTCGTGTAGGAAATATGAAGATTTCTCAACGACTGCGTGGCAGTAAGTAGATCAAGAGTCATTTGCTGACATTCACCATCGGGTTTTGAGGGCACTGTAGGGCCAGGGCTCACAGTCTTCGTTACCTTCGGGCAGGAGTCTGTAAGGTTCTTGATTTCTTCTCGGAGGTCTACGATGTTGTTGCTGCAAATTGCAATTAAAGATGTCATATTTCACATATGAGTTGGGAGGAATTTTCATGTTGCGATAAGTGGGCTAAGTCAGCCGCTCGATTTGGCGGGACAGGACGCGAGTTTACAGCAGATGAAATGAGTATCTTTTAAAAAGCTTGGTTGTCACAGATCCAATAGTATGATCATCAATGATTTTGTATTATACGCAGAGCGTGACCATAGACAATAACGAACTGGCTGTTTTCCAAGCCAAGACCAGAAACTACTCGCCTAGGTTATTTATGCACCACTGAACACCAGCTATAGAGGTTTATGTGACTGAAAGAAAAACGATCCTTTTTGGGCAGGTGGGTTTATCGTAGATTAATTTTGGTTTTAGCTCACATTTCAGATAGAGCATGCACTAACGATACAGGAGAACACTTACTCAGTTACGGGACTTACCTTTGCTGGCGAATAACCTGAACCAGAGTTTCCGTCTGGCACTTGTCACCGGAAGGAATAAAAACGAGGAGTCCATTGGGCAGTCTGTGGGCAACGTTTGAGCTGGGAGTAATAACTACTTGGCCAGAAGATAGTTGTAAAGCGACACCGAGGATTAGTGTATGAAGCAGCATGTTGGTTGTTTTAATCAAGCTGTTACTGCTGTCCATAGACAACTCTATATTCTAAAAACGGTGTACCGATGATGGCTTATAGTTTTGTGTAAACTTCGTCTGATTGGTGGAATAGAATGTATCTCCGTTCATCTCAAGCTGCGCTCCGCCCATTTATCTAGGGCTCAACTTCTTATCATAAATCCAGTAACAACTTCTCGATGCTTGTATCAACGGAATTTACCTGTTTCTGAATCAATTTTAATTGTCGCTGTACTGTACTTGTATTTAATAAACCTTCAGTGAATTTGATTGAGGTATAAGCTTCTTGTCAGTCCTCATTTAGTTGATCTCTACTGCCTTTCTTCAAAGAACCCAAATGTTGAGGGTCAGCTGACTAATACAACAACGAGACCATTACTCTCTCCCGGTCAAAACCCGTTTCACTTTTGCATTTGTCCCCATGCTCCTTAAAAAGAACTCCCGGGTTGCTATTCGTTTCGTCCTCCCACCAAGTCGTCAACAATTTCGCGTTTGATTCCCCGTTGAATACTTTTGCCTACGCTAGAGAGCATTTGCATAACAAAAACTACTATAAGACCCTGCTTTCGTCAAAATAACTTTTAATTTAGATCAATAATAGTTATGAACGTGGTACCAACTTTTTCCTTTATAAAATTAGAGGTAATTTCTGGGGTTCGTTATTTCTTGAGATCACTTTCCATGCGCGCACCTAGCCTAAAAATGAGGGGGCTCGAACTTTTGAGAACGTGGACCTTCACAGGATTCACAGGACACGTTCAGAGATATGAATTGTGCATTCGCCGAATTTTGGTAGTTCCGGGGTTTTTAGCGGACTTTTGTCTCGTTTTCTACCTTTTCGGAGTTTTTGATTATCTGAGGGGGACCTTTTTGCTCACTTCACCAAATGGAGGGAGCCCTCCCCCTGGGTGTGCGCATGCGTTCAACAAGTTGGCTTGTCACGGTGTGTCGTGTTGTGCACCGAGCATACTCTCAGTCGTTTCCAAGTCCAGAAATCAATCAACATCATCTCCGAATGCCACAACATTAGACTACCAAGCCTTAAATAATTTTCGGTCCCACATAAATCGTCCACTACAACATTATAACTAAAGTAAATGAGTTTTCGCAATATTTGCAGTTCGGGCAATTATATAATTCTAGTGCACAAAACACGAAGCAGCAAAGAAAGTGCGCAACAACCTTAGACTTTCAAGTGTTTTGTAGTCAAATCAAGTATTCTGAGAAGTATGAGAAAATAACAAGAAAAATATTTGTTCTAGTGGAGATCATTTGATAAAAGTGACAAGTGTGGTTTCAAATGTTCGAATGACCTAGATTTTAAAGAATAATTTAAAAGTGATGTAAACATCATTGATAAAAATATTTATTTAGTTTATCTTTGAGATTTTAAAGTATAGAGTTCAATTTGTTGTGGTAAAGAAGACGTGTTGGGAACTGAATTTAAGATAATTAGTCATATTTTTAGACTATGTTTACGCCATACTATCTGGTTTGAGAACTTTAGACCTCCTACATAAATATGACTGAACTTGTTTTGTCGTATTTGGATAATGTCCAGATTTAATCATGGATGAAACACGCACACGGAAATACTAAAGCGAAGAGTTGATAATTATGGTTACAAACCAATGATACTAATAAAAATAGATATCATGATTCATCAATTTGAATGGAACGATAAACAATCTCGTGGGTTGGTTGTTCGCCAGGCAGTTAATTGTTTATTATGGTTAAACGAGGTTTGAAAACCGAGTTTTGGCACCACAATAGGGGCGTGCCTCCGACGGGATGATGGTGACGCAAGCGGCCAGAGCTGGAGAGACTATACAAAACTGGCAATAACTGGCCCGGCACTATTCTCTTCCGTCTATGGCGGCGCTTATCCCAACTACACTACTGTTGGACTCCTTTAAACTTACCTATTTTTGCGATGTAAAAAAGTAGTGAAACCTCTCACTTATTCATAGAGAAGGTGTTTAGAGTCAACATGTGTTTTCAGTGATACTTCTCTAAAAAGTTATGGTGGTAAGGAATTGCTTTTCAAAAATGCCTTGGGAAAAGAACACCGCTAGAACTCAGTTTACTTTTGTCGAAGAAAATACAGTTCCACATATAACGTTGGTTATGCTTATTGTGCAAACTCTAGAAGTTACATCAAACAAACAAGTTTATTACGCTGGCTGTTTAGTTGACTAAAAAGCGAGAATGGGTCTCAAAATATTTCATATCTTGACAAGATATTCAATTTCCGTTACCAATAAAAACATCGGAACCATCAGCGACCCCACGAAAGCTCTTCATTAGGGTTTATTGGGCTTGACCAAGTGAACCCTAAAATTGCGAAATTTTGAAAATGGCGCATTTACGCATTGCCTCTCATTTGAATTGGTAACGGAATTAGCACCCTAGCACGACAAGGAGACTGATTTTACCAGAGTAAAAGTCCTAATTTGATTTTCGTTTTATAGCCAGCTAAAAAGGACGAAATTCAAATTTAATACACGAATTTCCGTAATTCTAATGGAGAAGCTGGGTGATACCTGACACTTTCTAAAAACTTCGACAGATTGATTCACCCACATTAGGCCCATTTTGTCATCTTTTGGCCCATAAACGCATTGGTGAAAACAAAGGGTATGGTAGAAATGTGGCAATGAATTGGACACAGACTTGAATTAAAGAATGTATTTTGTTTCGCAGGCAGAGATGGAGCACTCTGGCTCCATGAATGTGGCTGCACAAAAGGCTAGTACACTCCACTAGCACTCCGATAATTTCTCTGACACATGTTTTTCACGTGAAGATCTTTTATTGTCAATCTTTGAATGATCAACAATCTAAGGCATTTTCACGGTAGTTATAAATTGTTTTGCAGCCCGGTTTTGCAACTGCGGATTTTATACTCTGTTACGGTACATGAACAATCTCAGTTTATGATTTGCAAATTTACCTTTGTCCTCTGCTGCTCAGCAAATGCGGCGGTTTAAAGTATAAAAATCGTTTTTTACAGATAATGCGTACCTTAAAATGTGGAATACTACATTTTGAGAAAAAATAATTGCCATGTCAAATTACTCAAGAAATATTTTCCTTCAGCTCTGGGCTCACGGACTTCTTCAGGTGAAAACCTTTATAATTAGATATAGCTGTATTGTAAGGGAAATATTTGGTAATGCTGTAATATGTGCAGATTTGCTAACGAGTTGCATTTTTACACGGATGCGTTGTGTCTGTAGATGTATTCCATATGTTTCTGAAGTTATTAGGGTTGTAGGCTACATTCTATAATTGTTGAAATAAAAAATAAAACAAGTGAGATGTATGTTGGAATAGAAAAGGAAAAGCAACAGGTCATTAAGCAATGCATTGCAATGAATCACAGCATACTTATTAAATGCATTTTTATTACAATATGAAGCTAGGGGTTTGCACCTTCTTCCTATATAGGATTCTAATCTCTAACCCAGACTCAACTAGGAGTTGAGCCTGGTGTAGATCTGCTACATCTGGTTCTCTATTAGCCAATCACAAAAACCAATGCTTTTACAACTTATTATTAACCCAGTTACTAAATGAGATGAAAATTGTGACGATCGCCGTACCAGCAAATAACAAGTCACTTGAGCGGATAGAATAATATCTCAGAAAAGGAACAGCATGCAACTGAAAACTTTAAATACACATTCGTCACAGAAGAATTACATAAAACGGGAGAAAAAAACGACATCTTGAGATTTACACCCAAATCATATAATGCGCAGCTTACTATAGTAAAAATTGATCGAATGACCTCGTTTTCAAGATCTACACCAGATTGAAATGTACAGTCTGGACTCGAGACTATATGATTTCATAAGCTTTTGTTTTATAGTGCGCGTGCGCAAACAGTCCCCCCAAAACAAAAGCCTATGGGACTATATTCGATATTTTTTTGAAATATAAGAATTTTGGCTTACTCTTTGTGCCACAATTAAACATTCCATGGTTTGTTTGGTATTGAAGCAAAACAAGATTTTGTAAGAAACACTACACTGTTTACTTTCGCACGTCTATGACTGTCTATAAGATAAAGTTTAAGTAAGGTACCATCAATAACATAATCCTCTTTTGAAGGTGATATAATCCATGTTCTACTTTTTTCATAGGCACATCTGCTCTTCAAAAGCAAAGGCAATTTGTTCTTATCCTTTGTTTGAACTGAAATTGGTTACCGTAGGTCGCCGCAGTGGCACTCCGTGAAAGTCATTTTGCCTTGACCACTGAACTCACTGGTCCTGGCCGGAAACAATGAAGACCCATTCGTTCTTTTCAAAGCTAAAATCATTTCTAATCAGAGTAAGAGACAAAATGACACTAATTTCATAACCACATTTTGACCAAATGCGCGGGTTTGTTTACCCGGTATCTACACACCAGTCGTAATTCTATGTCGATGCCGCTGGGATATTTTCCGTGTATAGGCCCCTTGTTTCGAAACGGGCTTACATTCAGAGAGTGAAAACGTTTCCTCTTAATTCCACCTTCAATCGCCTAAGTAACCGTTCTGGACCGGCAACCTCCAAACCTGCGGCACATTCAATACCTGCGTCCCCAAACTCAACACGAATATACTCCATATCCGGTTGTGATCAAACTTTTAAAATATCCGGTGGACCAGAGAACAAAGACTGTTTAAGAATCTGGTCTCCGGGTACGGAGTTTGGTCACAAGGTATATATTTTTTCGGGGCTTATTTGGAATTTAGGGATATGGGTATGGAATTTGTGCCGTTGGTTTTGTGTGTGCTAGTCCATGACTGAGGTTATGGGGATCGTAGCTGGAACTAAAATGGGTCCCCGGAATCGTTGCCACTCCTTGATATTTAGAGTACTAGAAAGGCGAGAAATGTTCCATTTTCCATACATAAGCTCTGGGGCTTAATGTCAGGAAATCCCTGTAAGGACATTCAGCCTGAACGTCTCGGAAGGAAACAAAACTTAGTTCAAAATATTACTTTAACCTCGACATAATACATAGCTTGATATACAAAACACGGATGCTACTGAAACGAAGACAGCAGAGGGTATCTAATCAAACTTCCGGAATAGTAATGCCATGCATAAAGTGCCCTCTCTTTGGAATTGTAACTCAAACTGGAAAACTGATGGTCGTACTTGTATGTATGAAACGGGATCTGCGAACTAGGGAAACTTTTAGCCGTAAATGTAACAGAGTCATATGAATAGCTAACATAATTGGACGTACTGCTGTATGACGCCATTGTATACAATTTTCCGCAAACTAAGAACGCCTCTCCGTAACTCCTTTTTTGCACACTTGTGCGCCACGAATGCAAAATATTCAAATTGTCTGGGTCAATCTTACTGAAAGTCAGTTGTCGTCTACTATGATCAGGGTTTACGTAAATTACCCACAACCCAAGTTCATCCGCGGCAAAATCAATCCCGTTGTACAGCGTCCACTGGTAACTTCCCGGGTAACCATAACTGGAATGGTAATACCGGCCCGTAAATGTGGGTAAATCTCGATAGATAACCTTCTGTGTTTTAAGATCGAAACGCATGATGTCATCAGTGTTGTACTGATTGCAATAAAAAGCTCCGTTATATACAACGTGACCCGTTCCATCACAGCTAGTTGGTATGGTGTATGTTTTTGTGGGTTGATTTGCAATTAAATGCGATTCTGTCTCGTACTCAACGAGTTGGTTTACACCGCTGTACCCCGCCATCACCCAAACTTTATTGTCGTCTGCTTTCGGGTCTTTCATCCACGCGCCGATTCTACCATGTTGTTCGTACACTTGGTGAACGATCTGCCCCTCACCAACGCCGTCGAAAGGTCGGACACAGCGACCTACAATAACCACACAAGAAAGGCGATAACTTGCTAAATGAGAGCTTTTAGCCCAGTTGACATCCTTCCTGTGTTTATCAGAATAGAGCGCATAAGATTTTAGCAGGCTATGAATCGGACGTAGGTAAAAGAAACATGATATCGATAAAGTAAAGAGCATGATGAAAGATTAATGTTTGAGGCTATCTTCCACTCAGAACAATAAAGTTTGAAACCTATAGCACAAACATAGCTTCGGTAGTCTCCTCACTAAATCGAAGAAACAAACAACTTTTAATGAATTATAAAACAGTAGACCAGAAGGAAAAAACATGGCTATAGCTAAGACTTACGACTTCGAATCGCTCTGTTCTTCTGATATTCCTTCTTCATGTCTTTCAAACGTAGTTCACTTGTCGTTAACTTCACACTAAGCTCTACCAGCTTTGTTGACGTTTCATTAACTACAGTCTTCATGGCTTCTAAACATTTGGCAGGAGGTATTTCCGTAGGCTTTGGCGTTGTCTTTGCAAGACCGACATTTGGACAAATCTCATTGATGGACGAAACTTTCATTGTCATGTCTTCGATGGTTTTTTGCTGCTTCGAAGCTACAGCTGCAAGTGTGGGGTAACTTCCGTTCTTGCACTGATCGGACGGAACAAACAGAAGAATGCCGCTCGGTAAACCTGCCACTAGTTCTTTCTGGGGATTTACAAGAATTTGTTGGTTAGATGCGGATAGTATACTCATAAACACTGCTACTGCTAACATTTTGTATGTCGACGTTGGTCTGCTTATGCTTCATTCACTGGTCAACAACAATGTTGTCTCGCGACCGTACAAATTTGTTAGGTCACTCCGCTTGCTATTGGTTGTTGATAAGTACGTAGGTCAACGCTTAGCACGCTGTTCTTTACATGAATTTATTCATCGATGTCGATATACTCGGGAGCATCCTGCCCAGGTTTCACACCCTATTTAAACGTATAGATGGCAGATGGCCAAAAAAGCTTCAAGGACCGTGATCTGCTCGCGCATCCCATGGAACCCCACAAATTGACGCTTTACAATACAAAATTACGTTGCCACCGCAGCAACAGTTTTGTACAGGTTAACATTTTTATAACAATCAAATGGAATTTTTGTTTAAAGTTTCAGTTTACCAATATGGTGCAATAGCTTAGACGAAAGGAAAGTAATTGTTCACTATCACGAGCTTTGCGCGTAGACGTGCAAGTCTTTTCTGGAGCCCCAGTTTACTTTAACAAAACGTTAGTTGTACTCATATGACTTCATCGAGACATTTTGTATTCCTTCCCTTCAGCCTGTAAATGTTGTACATACCATCCAGGCGGTTTTGTTAACTTCGCAATTATCAAAGCCAAGATTAAAAACTATTTTGCTTTTGCATGATTGCAGATGGCAAGTCTACAGTTGAAGCCGTTTGTACTATATTTCTGAACATATTGTCATGGCACAAAATATTCCTTCAGGAATCGCATGTCACTTTTAGACAGTTTAGACATTTAAAACTTGAGTGCTATCATATTTTACTAATACAAAGTAGTAACATATTACCAGAAAACAATGACATTTTTGCAAAAAAAATAGACAGTGCTAAAGTTTGATGATTATCCACTTTTGATCCACGCAAAATCACTGTCTGAGTATCATGACACCTAGAAGACACATTCGATCGAAGCTAAATAAGACTAATGAGATGTTTTTGATTCATGTTGGACAACTAAACTTATAACCTTTGGATCGTCATTGAGCTCAAGTGTCTCGACCACAAAATTCAACCCTGGATGCTTATCAAATGAAGAACACTTCGTCAGTCACAGACGTCAATCACTTAACCCCGCCTTCATGTTATCTTCGTAACCAAACAAAATATCACCAGAAACTTCCAACGGACAACAAAATCTTTAGAGAGTACAGTGGGGTGCAGACCAATTTTAAGAGGTCCCTACAACAAAATGGCGAATATTGCAGTCAGAACCTTCAGCTTATTTTGTTTTACGTTTTTGCTTTTAGGTGACTTGCAAGAATGCAGAGCAAAAACTGCTGTTTTGGTAAGCAGCGAAGAGACTCTCGTGAACGAAGTAAAGCGTTTCGCGGAAGAAAAGGATTTGCTTGTCGTGGAGACGAACGAGCTTAGTTCTCGCAGAAGGAAACGGCACGGGCATAAGCCACCGGACGTTTGTGAAACGGTGTGGATGGAATACGTCAAAAAGGTAGGTTAAAGCTCTCTATTACGTCACAGTTAGACGATGGAATTTTGGTAATAGTTTTTACAATTTTTTGTAGCTAAAGTCAGCATTGCGTACCGTCGTTTTACGTATTACCAACGAGACGCAGACTTTTATAAAATTCCCTCATGGCCTGTATGAAGGAATTGATTTCATAGAAAGAACGCTGCACGGTCCGTGTGAAAATTGTTTCAGTCCACACTTTCTTTGAGAAATCAAAATTGCTAATGTTCGCTAAAACAAATATTAATTTATGAAAATGAAAGATTGTTTACAAATATGTTATCTTTATATTTATTTAGCTTGGAGACGTTGCCAACCAACAACAAAAACTTGACGACATTCAAAACAGAATAGCAAAGCTGAAGGAAGCCATTGAATTGGAGAAAATAGGTAAATTGAAAAACGTCACCACTCATAAGCATAAAACTCATCCTCCGTTCGCCAGTTTCTCTTTATTCACTAAAAATAATGGCACGGAAAAGGTATTAAAATGTTGACCGTATTGGTTAATGAACTTTGACTTTGGTCACGTTACTGACTTTGATGGTGACCAAGGAGATCTGCAGTCAGTGTGATCGTCTCGTCCAGCAGCAAAATGTAAAATGGCACCACGCATGAAGCCTAAAATTTATTTAAGTCGGCATTTTCTGTTTTCATTTCTGTGAAAACGAAACCAGTTTTACAATCATCGGCAGTATATCCATAGGTTTCATGGGACTTGTCCTACCAGTCGAGACCGATACTAAGTACGATTGAATTTCTACTTGTCTTATTGCTTATTGCATATCGAAGCTCGGCTAAGAGTTCGCTTCACCCTGTCTTTTGATTCAGAACACTCATCGTCAATACATAAATGGTCTGAAATTATTCCTCATTCAGGTTAGAAACGATTTCTGGAAAAACGGACAGTGTGGTATTGTTCGAGACCACGCTTGGTGTGTAAAACGATAGGCCGGGTTAAGACAACTTTTCCATTCAGATTTCAAAATTGCCAGTTGTTTTCAAGCACAGTGATCACTTCCAGAGTAAGGTACAATATGAGACTGCGGTGACCTAAATCAAACGGTACACAGTAACCTTGAAGGTGCTAATCCGCCTTTGGTTGTCGGAAAACAAACTTTGATTTAGACCACTAGATGCCGCTATAAAATTGGTTTCAACTTGTTCCTTACTCAGACGAAGGCCATCGCAAAACTGGCGGTTCGGATATGCTTGAAATCATGTTAGCCAATGAATAAAATGACACTTTGCAGCAAGCTTTAAATCAAGCAGTAACAAGTTGTCAATTTGCCCAAGCTTAGGAATTTCCCAAAGTAAGACCAGATTTATGGCAGCGAGGGCCCTACTAAGACAAAAGTTATTTTTTAAAAATGAATAGCTGGTAGTCCCGTTTTAAATAATTGTTGGATTCGCGACACGTTGCAGTTCACAACCTCTTGGTCTGTTTTCCGTTTTAGACACTTGCCGAGAATACATTGGTGGTTTTGGAGACCCCGTCAAAGTTGATGAGCGCAGCTCTCTGATGGGTACTTTCATGAACGACCTCGCTCCTGGTCGAGACGAAATTTGGGTCAGTGACGGCTGCTGCGAGATGAGCAAATTGTACGAGTTTAAAACACTGTCAGATTTCCAGAACGATAAAGTATTCCGCACGCACCAACTAGACACCCCATGTGACGGAACAGGTCACGTAATATACGACGCCAAACTGTACTGTAACAAGAAAAATTCGAACACTTTGCTGAAATTTGACCTGAGAACACGCAATGACACAATAGAACGTAGTCTTCCTAACGCAGGTTATCGCAACAGATTTCCCTATCAGTTTTACGCTTACAGCGACATTGACTTCGCGATTGATGAGCAAGGATTGTGGGTAATATACAGCACGCCACAAAACAACGGCAATATGGTAGTCAGTCGGCTTGGTTTCAATAATTTGACGGTATTGAGTACGTTTGAGACAAACTTTAAAAAGAACCATGTAGGTAATGCTTTCATGGCCTGTGGTGTGTTGTACGCTACCAGTTCTTATGTAGATTCGCCCACGTATATTGTATACATGTATGATACAAATGACGGTACTGAAAAATTCCTTAACGAAAACGCTATGAAATTACGCGTAAATGACTACGGAAATGGTCGAACGTCCACTTTCATGTTAGATTACAATCCGAAAGACAGAAAGTTGTACGCGTGGACGTATTACAACCAAATAACGTATCAGGTCCTCAGAAACTTTTAGACTTTGTAATTATGTAGTCTGAAATTATTCATTTAGGTGCATTGCTATAAACCTCTAACACAATGTTGTGCGTAACGAATAAAGACCTGTAGTTAATATCTTCGTTAGTTTGTTTTGTTCATGCTGTTTTTTGTTAAAGGGGTATTTTTTCATACTCTCTAGGTTATATAGGATCTTAGACAAATGTCCAAATTTGGCTAACTTCGGCACGCCATATCTCAGAAGTGGCTGATCGGGTTGTGAAACTTTCACATACTTTGTCTTATGATAATTCGGTAATGGTCGGATATAACGTGCCCGAATTTTGATAACAAGTTTTCTCCACTGAATAACGGGCATCAAACCGGTTCTCGAAATACGGGCACGTTACCTCCGACTATTGCCGATAATCCTATGTAAAACGCTTACCACAAATAGGATACTTGTTAAGATTTTAACAAAAAAATTCAAAAAGTGAAACTGAAATGTCTTTTTAACAGCGTTTTTAAGATTTCAAATTGATTATTTTTTGAAATGAAATTTGGGAAAATCATTGGTACCGTGGATCTGCTGTGCATGTACCTTTTACTGAATGCAAAGACTTAGTCACGTGACGCAATCATGACAAATTGATATAAAGTTAAAAATCAAAGTCTGCGAGGTTTCTAAAATGTAGGCTAAACTTTCACAGAGTTAAATTCGTTTTACCGCGCAAGCTCTTTCCTAATTCATCGTGCAGATGATATGTCGGTTGACTTTACCGTGAAGAATTTGCTCACTGCAACCTTAATTTCCTGATGCTCATGTCAACTGATCCGTGAGACAATGTAGTCTCTTTAATGAGCAAAATGCATTGGCCAACTTGATGAGATTGGAAACATCATGTTTAGCTTATTGTGCTGCAATTGATATACCCCATTTTCTTAATTAACCAACTTTAAAATATCTAGGGCCTGGGTCTAATATTTGCATCCGAATTCAAAATTGGCACCATTTTAGCAATTTTTTCTTATACTTTTGTGCGAACTCAGGATAAGTGACTACTAATCTTTGGTCGAGAACATTACGGTTTATAGATATGAGTTTGCATTAATTGATGACCTCCTATATTCTTGATACAAACTCAAGTAAACACTCGAGATTTCGAGTAAAAACTCGAAATTACGAATTTAGACCCGAATTTTTGCCTTGATGTCGGTATCATCAAGAATGCAAAGCATTATGTACTCGAGTATAGAATAGCAAACCCTTGTCTTGAGTTCGATCAATGTAGTATTATAGAAACTGCCAACAATAATTTCAAATTTGATGCCAAGTAAACAGATAAAACCTAGAGCTCTAGTGATCGAAACATTTACAATATAAATTTGACTATATCTGCGTGCCTATGTTTCATCCAGTAACTCAATGTTGAAAAATACGTATAGGTAATGTTAGATTGCGTGTGCACTACCTGGAACATAACAAATACGATATTGTGTACGCACTACCCAGTAACGGATTTGGGGGCCAAGGGGGCCATGGCCCAACCCCCTAAATCTAAATCCTGGATCCGCCCGTGCTACCCGCAGCCCTACTAGTGTGAGTTGCACGCTTGCACGCGCACTACCCGGAACACGGCAAGTGTGATGACAGGAATTTTCATCCAAGTTCACTTATGCTTTTACAAAACTAGCTTTTAATTTTCAAAATGGTCAGTCGATTTTCGTGGATACATAAATACGTGAATCAGAAATCAAGAAACCCTTACAAGATACATGGCAGAAAATAACCTTGACATATTGGGCTGTCACACGGCGACACAAAAACGGGGGACCCTCAAACAAAAATGTCCTGGCCCGTATAACAAATGTTCTATTAAAATTTGGTTGTGTGTTCCTTTCTCGACTAATACCGGCCACACGCCAGGGGTTTCTCCAGGACGCCTGTAAATGACTGGGGGGCACGTGGCACGCGGAGCCTTTGCTTCCCAAACTCTTTGTTGTCGTGAATTATATTCATTTTAGCATATTTCATTAATTATTTAATCAAGTACGGGTAATTATGTTGATTTTGTTGTCAAGAATGACTTGTGTTTAAACTTCGTAGAACGACAGTGTTTGTTTGTCATGCATCCGATAGGTGTCGACACAGAAAGGTTGACGACACCTACTTCAGGTACCTGCGAATGTTCATGAGTGAATTATGGGGCAGAGGCCGATGGACCAGTTGGAAGACTGAATCCACGAAGCAAGTGGCGACTGGTAGGAAGGTCTCAGTTAGGCATCTTATTAATTAGAAGACAAAGCTAAACAGTGCAAAACCTCAGTTAAAGGTCAGATCATCCGCGCTACACAGACAAAGAGCTAGCTATTCGCTAATTCTCTATTTTAACATTCTTGAACAAGCTCAACAAATCCGTCACAAAATGTTGCACGAACGTCGGTTGAAGTTTTGATGTGGTTGTTTTTAAACACAGTAAAAGCTTGACTCTGCGCGTGCACAAAGTCAGCAGAGTTCTGTATAGGTGTTTTCGTAAACACAGAAACACAACAGTGATTGTTTATGTTTTCCAAGTTCACCAATATCCCAAAATTTTCAGCATTGGATGTTTGCAAGCACGTTCAGTTCCGTGACGAGTAAAATGAGGTAGAAAATATACAATAGACAGAATATAAGTAGAACGGTATCATTGATGGCTTTCAACAAGTGAGCGAGTCTCCATGTACATGGGATTGTTATGCACAATAAAATATTTTCGACGTAACTACTATGTTGTGCGCTTTATCTTTATGTTTTAAAACATGAAGAAGATGAAGAGAAAGAACATGCATAATTGACGTCACTTTATTAACAGAATCACGCCAAATCACCAAATCAGGAGTAGTACATTTCTAGATATAGGTTTACAGCAAACTCGAGGCAAAATCGCACATGATATTAGGCTTGATATAATAAATATTTGAATTAATGTGCTATTACTGTTAGGAGTAGGGTATATTAGCACTAGATATCACATGAACTGCTGTCGTCGGTGGTGGTGGTATTGGTGTTGGTTGCGGTGGTCGTGTAGCAGCCGCAGACACAGCGGCAGAAGTAGTAGTACTCGTTCGGGTTCACGCGGGTGTACTCAACACCTTTAATCCACTCACAGGTCTTGGACTTGTGCGGGTCGACCCTCCCGTGGATTTGTTTTCCACATTCACGGACACAAGTGCTTATCCAATTTCGTTCTTCAGTTCTGGACCACTTACAACGGCGATCCGTGTGAACTTCGTACGTCCCGTTATTTGGTATCTCCTCTGCAAAAGACAGTTTACAAAGGAAACAGCGTGAATAATAATAACTATATGAACAATAACAATGACGATATCAGTGACGGTGGCTGCGATAATCATATTAATTATCTGAATGATAACGATCATAATACTAACGTATTGGCTCGCCATTAGGCCCATGGGCGCTTTGTACAAATGAAGATGATAGTGATGGTGATTATAATGATAATGATAATGATGATGGTGGTGATGATGATGGTGATATTAACGGCGGTGATGGTGATGATAATAGTGATGGTGATTGTGATGGTGATGGTCGTAACCATTTGGCAGTTCGGGGGTGCGAAAGTCTGACGGGCAAAATCCTGGCTAATAGTCTGCCCTGGCCCCCTCACTCAAAATCCTTCATTCGCAACTGGTAATAATGATGATGGTGATGATCATGGTGTTGATGATGGTGGAGATGACAGTAATGGTGTTTATAATGATAATGGTGGTGATGATGATGGTGATTGTGGTGGTGATAATAGTGATGATGATGATGATGGTCATGATATGGGCGGTGATGAAGATGGTGATGGTGAAGGTTACGGTGATGATGATGACGGTGATGAATATAGTGACGGTGATAAGGATTATGATGGTCATGATAGCCAGCATTTGTGGAGTCATTTGTGTTCCATATTAACATCAGGCAAGTAAATCTGAAGAGGAAACTACATTCGGAAACTAGTAACGAATCTCTCCTTGCTGTTCTGAGTAGCTTCATGCATCCTTAACAAAATTTATTCATAGGTCAAAATCGATTTAAATTATAAGTGAAAAATAATGTTTGTGTACGGGTATTAAAATATAGAACTAGTAACTTATTTCATTCCCAGAGTAAGGATTATGGTGATAGAGAGAGGTTTCGCAAAGCAACGTGGGCGGGAATTATGACGCTTACGTAATTGCGGGTGCTGATTCACGTTACAGTAACATAAATGGGTTTCGCAACAGCTAAATTTTTACGCGAACGTGACAGTAAACGTGAACTGAATAACTGAGCTCAGTGTGTCCAGTTAGCGTAGTACATATCCGTTAAATAGAAATATGCGTTGAATGTGAAAATGTCGTGTCTACTCCTGCGAAAAATGGTCAACTCTTAGAATGCGACATTTATTTGGAGTTTAAAATATTAAATAGATGCGTGTAAATTAAGCATGTAAAAATTTAACTACACAAAACCATATCTGTAAAAAAAACATTCTACTTCGATGATATCCAGCAAACTCCTGCAGAATTGAGAAAGTGTTGCCTTTCTTGAAACTAAATTTTAAGATTATCTAAAGACAAAATTCGTATTCATTTTATACTGAAGCAAGGAAGAAAGATTGAGAACCCTATCAAAATAAAAATCTTTTCGTTGTCTTAGCAAATAAGTATTAAAAGGAGCCGCAGGTTTTGCGTTTAAAGCGACGCGAATCTCTGTATTCGTGTAAAATACTCAGGACAAACACTATCGGGATTACGTCACAGCCAACAATGGCATGTATGACGTGGTATTATAAATGCGCGATAATTCACGCTCATGTCGCTTTGCGAAACCTCTCTATTTAATTCCTAAGAATGACTTTTTCATCTTCTCAAAGCGCCTAACACCACTGTTGTGATTGTCCACAATTTCTCAAAACATTTCCAGATGGTAGATAAGATATGAATCTTAAAGGTGATAAGCAATTATTGATTGCTACTTTATCCTTTACGAAAAAAAAGAAACTTCATTGTCTACCATGTGTGTCTTAAATATGTGAGATTTCGCTGCAAGTCAACCCCAGGATTTGCTACACAAATCAAACGTGACGGACACACGTTGCTGATACGTTCAGTATCGAACAACAGTCGATTACAGAGTCAACCGGCCTGCCCTACAGACATTTAGCACAGTGTCTCCTAAGCTAAAGACCGTTTTATCAATGTTCATTCGTCCGGTCGTAACTAAAATGATTTGAACCCGGAGTACAGCTTTCTCGTGCTTCAAACGTTCCTGAAGCACCAAATCAAACTCAAGAGGTTTTACGGTCATAATTCGTTCACCTACTTGATGTGCGCTAAATCATGAAAGCTGGTCCAAAATCACTGACAATACTGTACATAGTTTAATTTAGTTTTTAGAAGTGCTATGCTACACTCGTATCCTCACAAAAGTTCTTAGCATGGTTTATCAAAACATATATGCAAATGTTTCAAAAGGCTACAAACTTATATCAAGCCCACATGCAGGTCACTTAAATCTTTGAAACACAATAATGGCCAGCCCTTAAATGTTTGGTATATATGAACGAAACAAAAGTAGAATGGCTAAAATACTTATCATAATCTCTGGAAATATGGGCAAGACAAAAGCAACCCAGAGGGATGAGAAAGTACTGAAAGCGTTAGAAGGTAAATGGGGAGGGGGGGGGGGGATGGTTGGTAAAATTGGAGACTGAACTCTGGCGTCTATATTGCTGACATAAAGAAATCATACTGAAAGGATTTACTGCATTCATCGTTCAGGGTAAATAATGTTAGCAGGTGCGAGGAAATCGCAAAGTCAGATGTTTGCGTGAGATATTTTCAAGCAATTAAACAAACAGATTTTCCACTTAACATTACCTTCTATTTTTGGCAACAAAATGGCCGGCAATTTACTTTAGGGTATATGGAGAATTCAACGTTATTAATCAGTTGTCTTTTCCAGTTTCATGATGCAAAAATACAATATAGACGTCCCCGTAGCGTGTTTACGAAACATTAGCAAGATTAATAAATAAACCATGAAATGGTTAGTATTACTCAGTTTATCGTGACAACGAAAGTCATGAAAAGTTTACTATTGGTAAATCCTAAAAATACTAATTGAAATTCCAGTACTGTACCATTTCCTTGATAATTAACATCTCGTTGTCCAGCTGCCATATTTTGCTTTAGAAATTTGAATCAATTTTTTACGATGTCTTACGATGATTTCGTAACTCCTGACGAGTTCAAGAATATTCCAACCGAGCTCTGTGAAGGCAGCGATCAATTACTGGTAGCCTCGAACTCAATTTGAAATTTGGTTATGAATGGCTATAGTTTTTCGATAATGTTTTTCTTTTAACCTCTTCGCATCAATGTTAAGTTAATGCGTCGTTATTGAGTTGCGCGATGATTATAACAATCACTGATGCCCTTAGTTTCCGGAGAGTATCCTTCTTTCCAAGACGACGGTAAGTTATTCAAGATTTTCTTTAAAACTCCGTTCAGTGTACTTGGGTTACATAAAATGAATAATTTTCAATATCTACGAATATGTCAAAATACCGAGGAGATATTAGGGACAACAAGTTACGCTAGTTACAAGGAAATGGCCCTCATTATTGAGTTTTATGTATTCAAATTAACCCCAGTTCACAATTTTTCCATCTCGTTGTCTCAAGCATAACCAATCAGTTTCTAATCGTTGAAATATTTCCCTTTTTTGAGCAATTATTGCATTGTTACTTGCTTACTCTCACTCATTCACCGATGGTAGATTTCAGCACAACCATGCTCCGCTCCACTGTGCAACATTCTCGTTGTGCTGAGTGCAATTGTCCTACGATTCATTTTTTATTTTATTAGCTTTATTTTCCATTCTGCGCATGGGTGGTCCTAACTAAGGCAACCCTTTTTACTGCACACTGCATCCTCTTTTTATATTGTTAGGGGCATTCTGATTCCCGCAGGACCTGAGCAACCGCTCATGTTACTTAATCAGTGAGTCGCCCTTGGTTCGCTGTGACATTGCTTTTTCTGCAACATTAGATATTATGTCGTTGTTCTGTTGCTGCTGTTCGTTGCTGTTGTTTGTAAATCATTGCGTATAATGTTGAACCTGACACATCCCTGAGGTCTGTTTCAAGAAAATGACTTAAGACTACACACATGTTTTTTTTCTGAAAAATAACTAAATTTCACTTGAGCAAAAATGCGAATTCTTGAATATTCACATAACTGCTAGTTACCGAGATAATTTCTAAGAATTATTTTGTAGACTGAGATGCACTCGTAATTTCTTGGCTAAAACCTTTTAAGCAATCATGACGAAGGAGCGTGGGACCAAATTTCTGTCTCAAGTTGCCTTCATGAAACACACAACTGTTGTCTGTTCACGAACATGTAATGTTGCAGGGGATGGTGTTAGCGCCGGAAACCTCAAATTTTGCGTTGAGCTGTTATCCTGTGCCCGGTTGCATGAAACAGTCCCAAATAGGGACTCAACTAAGTTCCCTAAATCTACTGAGTATTTGTAGGCTTGTGAAAACACTGATTGCCCTTTCGTGTGCTGTTAAAGTCTCATTACCAAGTCAAGTTTTGACTTTGATACGAATCGAGAAGAAACTATAAGTTGAATTCTCAATATTATTGAAAATAGGATCTTTTCATGCAACGCACCTAATTTAAGGACCAAGTCCCTAATTTTTTATGACTTAATTAAGGACTCAGTTTTCAGTTATATTATTAGGAAATACCATTAGTCAAAGAGGAGCTTATAATAAAGATAAAATGATAGAAAAATATTGCATCTGTGAGTAAAAAAACGACACAAATAGGCAAAAGATTTAAGGAACTTCGTTGAGTCCCTATTTGGAACTGTTTCAAGCAACCGGGCACTGTAGAATACACATTATTAAGTCGTACCTTTGCATGCCTCTTACAGTTGGTCGCGTGCAGCAGATTGAGTGCGGAGACCAACACACGATGGCAATGAGACGAAGAACTGAGATCAGGAACAAGAAACGAGTTGCCTATTTCAATGTCTACAAAGCTATTGGCAAAAACTAAACTTTTGATTCTTTGAAGTTCGCTTTGGTTTCGTATCAGTCTCCCGGTGTGTAGTGTGTCTAACAACAAACTGTTGACCTACTTAAAATTGGAGCACGATGCACAGCTTGACCCTCTTAATATGTTTTGACCTCATCGACTTGGTTTAAATTAAAGATTTTTGTGATAATAAAATTAATTGCGCACTGAAAATTCAGATGACATTGCGCGTGAATGTTGAAATAATGAGGTGTATAGGTTACGTCGACCAAAACCAAGTTTTCACCGAATAATTAACCGAAAACCTTGAGACTTTCATCGCTCACGAATTAATCGGCTTTTTCTCTGCTTCGGCAAATCGTCTTAATTTTAACTTAGGAGCACGAGTTTTCAAAAACAGCTCAGTGGATTTCGAGGAAACTTTCCAAACTTAATATTAAGTCATCAATCTCAAAAACGCTGTTAGGATTTTTGATATAAAAGCCTAGTTTTTGCGTAAAGCAACAAAGACAAATACGAATGCTTTTTTACCTTACCTTTTGCGAGTTGACACCAAACGACTATTCGAAAATTCCTCGCAGCGTTTTTGAGGTAACTGGTGACGTTTTCATTTAAAAAAGGTTTCTTTAAAATTGACCGAGGGGTTATTTTGCTATGAACGCACCTTTCTTAAAAATGAAATTTTGACTTAAAAACGTGTTAACATAATAATAATGAAGGTACACAAATAAAAACACATTTTTATAATTCCTGTCCTTTTTTCAATCAAAAAATATATACTTTTACTAGTTGACAACCTCTAGTTTTTTGATATAGGAATTAGAATGGAGTCCACTAAATAAGGTTTGAGATAACCTTAAACAACTACAAAATAACAAAAATAATCTTAAAAGCGTGTCCCGCGACCTTGGCGCTAAAACTATTTCATTGTCGCTATGGGCCCATTAAAATTGGAAGCGAAAAGGGATAAAAGATTAACATTGTCCACGAGTCCTCCAAATTGGCCCGTAGACTTGAGGCCGTACGGGTCAATTTGTCCCACTTTTTGTAAACTGATCCCTGAAATAAGCGAACTGGTTTTTGGCTCTGGG